>JARYHS010013630.1:255230212-255391050 GCA_031002005.1 Vandiemenella viatica | reverse complement strand
CTGTCTTGTGAACTATGAATTCAGCATTGTTTGATTAGTAAAAACAATGACCATCCCGCAAATCTTCAACATAAAATTCATTATTCTCATCTACTGAAATGATTGAGAAGCCACAATCGTCATGATTAGGAACAATTTCTATCTCTTGAATCACCCCCTTCCTGCTCTCAGAGTATACTGCTTCCTCAGTAACATTTATATTTGACTTACTGTTAATTTCAGAAAATTCTGTATTCAGATAACTACATACTCGTAATACCAAGGATTCTAACTTTGTTTGCAAATTTTGACTCTCAGCCATTTTTAGTAATTAGCAAAATCAACATAAAAACAAAATTAAGGAAAATTAAAATCTTTCCAATCTGCCACACATTAACATGCAAAATAAATCACTTGAATATTCAATGCCGTACTTACAGTTATTCCTCACTTTTGTATCACATTAAATTTCACTTAGAAGCACTTAATTAATCATTAAACACCACACTGACTTCAAACACTTAACCACACTTTTCACAATTCACTGTAGGAAGACGATTTTGAGGCCGAAGGAAATCCACTCGTCGTCGGAAGATTACAGCCGATTCCCGATGAAAATCTCCGCCTTAGGCCGAAGAAGATCCACTCGGCGTCAAATCCGTGTCGTAGCCGGTCGAAATTTCCTCGCAGGTTATGTTCGCTTAAATCGCCGATACCCGTCGCAATTTTCTGCAGATTCTTTTTAGAAGATAAACATCCCACAGATGTTTAAGAACTTCTCGTCATGTCAACGGTCGCCATGTTAAGGTTCTTTGGTGGGTTAATTTTACTGCATTTATTAATTAATAAAGTCCACCAAAAACAAGGTTATGTTGATGCTCGTTTATTTTCAATCAAAACAAGTCTGCGACATTCACAAGCATAGTTGTTACAATCCAAAGATGCAATACTGACTTACTGAATACTTGAATCGAAAACTGAATGAAACTTGCATGAATGTCTCTGTAACACTGAATTAATACTTAATGCAAACTAAACTCTCTGTGCAGGCGATCTGTTTATATAGAGTCTATCGAAATTACGAGAATTCTTCAAAGGCATCCGCCCGATATTTCTCGATCCTTAACAATCACTCAAACAATCAAACATATTAAAAACAATCGGAATTGATACAAAATTAATTAATAACATTACAAAGTGATCAAAAATGGTAATTATAGATACTTAAATACAAAATTATTTACAGAAATCCTTTTCAAATGGTGGAAAATTGTCCTGTAGACATCGTAACTTACATTTATACATGGAATTACAAACTTTTAATAAATTCTCTTGCATCATTCGGTTCTTAAACATATTAAATGGTCTTTAAATAATTTTCTTACCTAAAACAAAGTCTATATACACTTATTTACAAGAATTTACAAAATAAACATATCAAATCACTTTCAAGCAAACTTTGGCTTACTACAAATATTTCATACAGTATAATGCTATTCAAAATTCAGGTATAAGGGCTGTTACAAGTACCTAATATATATGTATATATATATATATATAATGAATGTCAATACATGTTTATCTATGAATATAAATACATACATAAAAATTTATTCCTAACAACTTTTCATCCAACGATACGAATGTACTGTACCTTCCATGGCGTGCAAATAATGATGGAAGAACTAATGCATAGCACCTACGAAAGTTGGCAGAAACGAAAGGTATGTAACCAGTCGTTGTAATCGTTGACTCTCAGTTCCAAAATGAATGAAAAAAAATTTGATGACTTGTACATTTCATAGCCAACGCAAACTTCTTATACTATAAAGAAATGGGCATTTTTTAAAGTTATTTAATATGGAAAGTTAAGATATTAATAAAAATGAAACATAACAATCATCAATCGACATGATGACGAAACAGATGAAATACTAATCAGAAAACTCGAACCAATTAACAAGGAGGCTAACATGATTTGAAGAAAGGTACTGTACCCGGAAGAGAAAAGGTAAACGATAGAAAATACCTTTACACCTATGTTACAAAGTTTAAAGCAAAATGTGCAAACTCTAATCAATAAGGATATGACAGCCACAGGTAATGTTAATCAGACAGAACCTCTATGTTTGGTTAATCAACCTGACAAGACGGAGAAAGAAGACCAACTTACATTTACATAAATAATGTCTAAGAATTAAAAATAGTTTCAAGAGGCTTTAGGAACGACATTCATCCATTACATAAATGGTCTAGATTGAACATTCAGATGAAGCAAATGTCAAAGGACTGATAAATTGATTTAGTAGTACATTTGTATTACGAAGGTTCAGAAATGTTGATGACCAACACATACATGATCACATTAATCTCAGTAGTAGGTAGGTACTGCAGGTTTACAGGTATACTAGAAATTTTTTTAGTCATTGAGATAATTTGTAAAGGTTAAATGCGATTTCTGAAGTGGTTTCATATGTGATGCGCATCACAGAAAATGAAATATATGAAAACGAAGCGATAGTGCAGCGATATTTTTATAATCACAAACCTATGGTTGATAACTTTATTAAGGTTGGCCTCTGTACAACAGCGAATTTGTTTGAGAGTTCTTAAGAAGCAGAAGAAAATAATGTATCGGTGGAAGTAGAAAAAACAAAATAACACAGCAACGCACCACAGCTATTCATTATTCTAATGAATTTTTGTTCTATCTTCAATGAACAAAGTGAAATTTTCAGATAATGGCATTAAGATGTTTTATCTCTGCGGACAATTATGAATTAGCAGATTCAGGGAATCCGGATAGAATATCTTAAGGGCTATGAGAAAATTCTATAAAGAGAAACGAAAGAAACTCAAAGGAAGCATAAGATGACCAGTGGCTACGCATTACACCGAGAATCGAAGAAACAAAATAATAAATGCAGCTATATGGGAATATCTTCCGATAATCAGTTGGACAGAGGTGGTAGGTAAAGCGTAATTTTTCAAGCCTGTTAAAGAAAAATAAGGAGTGATCATATCTTCTGATCCACTTTTCCAAGACTGCAGAGTCGTACATAAAATTTGTACCAAAGTAAAGGGTTGGAGAGATACAACGGAAATCAGAACCAAAGGTACACATGCGAACGCTTCTCTGCGGGTTGTTCCAAGACATTAATGACGTCGATAGCTGTACGTGTTAATTAAGCGGACTTCCATGCTCTTCTCTCCCACCTTGGCAAAGAAAAGAGAATAAGTTTTCCTCACATAATGTGCAGTTTGGGGATGATATATATCTGGGAGACAGAACGTACTGTAAGATAGGTTGGAGTAAACATCATCATATCATCTCTAGTCTATCTTTGACTGTTGTATCTTGTGACCTATCAAGTGACACGTTGCACAGTCTCTCAACACTGGTTCCAATCCTCTGCATTCCGAATTCGTTGAACTACTGTGCTATACATTTTCTTATCAGTTTAGTCTGGTTAACTCCTTAGACAATTTCTAGGCCATTTTTTCCTTCTAGCTTTCCCTGAATGATGACTTTTAAGATTTCCCTGACGCCAGACAGTACTCCTAAAGATCCATCGGGTTCACAAACAGCATTTTTACAACAACAGCTTTTTTCAGTTTCAGTTCTGATAGAATGGATATATTGGTTCTTTTCTCCAAGCATGATATTCGCAGCATACTCCTATATTACCAGTTTTCTGAAGTATCAATACTTATACACTTTGTATAAGTTCCGGGAATCTCAGTTTGGGTCTTCCTATGAAACGATTCTTCCTGAAGAAATTTGATATTGATACAACATACCTTGTGATAACTACTCTTTTCGTATTTCCTAAGCAGCGATCATCCTAACTTACTACACAGCCTCACAGTCGAAGTGATTCAGCTTCTTATAACTTGCCGGTGTACTTTCCAGCGAGAGAGTCTCACACCATTAAGGTAAATATTATTTCTGCTCTAAACATCCTTTCTCTCAACTAATATAAAGGCTAGAGCTAAGAATGAGGTCTGAATGGACCGAATTCTGACGAAGCATACTCATATCACCTTAAAACTCATCTTGTGCTTAAAATTTAAGTTAAAGGTAGGTCTACGAGGGCCGCGACACAGTTCAGCTCACCACAGCAACTGTGTGAGCGAGACGCAACCCGCCGAGCACTGTAGCCGCTTTGGTAGCTGCAGCATCAGCAGTTAACAGAAGTTCTTTCCGAAATCTGTTTTGAAACGGTTATAAATACCTCCGATGGACAAGATATTCGAAGAGTTGGATTATACTTGATATTTATATACTGTATTTGCGCTTGACAAACTACATGAAGCCCTTTCAAACAATACAAGGGTATTGCATTTGGACACCATATATTGTACACAGAAATGCATTGTAAATTATTAGAAGGTTCATATAAGTCAGCTACATTTGCAAAATGTGTATCACTTTGCTGAATATTTAATTTCAACAACTTAATGAGAGACTAAATCTTTTTTCTGGCGAGGATAACGGGAAAGGAAAAATGTGCGAAAGTTTGACGAGGGTTAGATAATATCTCCATAATCTTGGCCTTACAACTGTTCATTAACAAGTCCAGATTCCTGCTTTGGTTAAAAATTCTCTTAACCACACGGTCATTTCGGCATCAGATTCAGCAAATTCAGTTATGTCAGCAGTGAATCTCAGGTTTATCATTTTTTATCCTTCGTCATTATTTATTGGGTGAGAAGTTGAAGTCCCCGTGGGGTCATCCACGATTCGGTTTTCCATGGTTCCCCAAAAACGCTCCGTGCGAATACTGGAAAGGTTCCTTCAAATGGGCCATGGCCAAATTCTTTTCCGTTTGTTTCTGCATCCTCTCCCGGCTCTGATGATCTGCAAGTCGACGAGCCGTAATGCCCGAAAAAAACTTTGATTCGACTATTTGAAGCAACCAAGATTTCGACGTAATGTACTGCCATAGATATTATACACAACTAGAGACGGAACGGATCGGTTTTTTTCCTTATGGCTTTACATCTCGTCGACTTCGAGGTCGTTAGAGGTGGGATGGCACTGGGGACAAGGAGCGGGAAGGAATTCGGCCATGGCATTCTCCTGGAATGATTTGGGGAAACCATGAAAAACCAAAATCTGGATGCCCGGACGGGGATTCGAACCGGCGTCCTCCAGAATGCAAAGCCAGAACGTTAACCGTTCACCCACCATGCTTGGTTTGTTGCCAGTGAATACCGCTAGTACATCTTGAGGTCACTATACAACGCCTCTACGTTGCAATGATGTAATAGTGTCATTATTCGTATATAAGACTGACAAGGTCTCTGAAGTAGGTAAACGTTCTGTTGATTCGTATTGCGTGGATGGAAGAAAGTAAGCAACATCGAGTCGCGGTAGTAGACGGCTGCTGCTACACTGACATCCTGTGGTCGTGTGGTACAGCAGCTTCGTAATGCGGAGCGGCGCAGTGTCTGCAATCTGCTACGAGATGCAAAGCCAATTGCAGCTATAACTGCAGCGTCCGGAACGCTTGTTGTTATGATGCCTATCCCGCACGCCGCTAATTCGCGACAAGCTGCATACACAGCCCGCAACGGGTCATCACTAATACAATCACCAGCCGCTCGCTAGCATCGCGAGGACATTATGGATACACACCACATCATCCAAGTAGCGTTATGGCTAATTAGTAACGTTATTCCTGATTACCGAATTGGAAAAAAATGTTGGTATTGATTATAGACAGGTAATATTTCGTTGCCCCGTGTGGAGTAGCTAGTCTCCCATCAGGCGCCTCCACAGGTGGCGGATAGGGGAATGCTCACCAGATAATATGGGTACTGGGGAATAAAATACCCGGGTTGGACCAAAACTAGCTAAAGGAAGAAAACCTCCAGGTTGGGGGTTTTGCAGTGGGTAAGCTCCCCACTCATATAACAAGTAGGAAATTCTAAAAAAAAAAACGATCAATATCCCTCGAAAAAATTGGATCATTGGACGACGGAACGGCGATGGAAAAAGGAAAACGGTTTTTGGAAGCTGTAATGTACAAGGTATTTCTACCAAAGTGAACATATTGCCCGCAGAGCTTGACATATTGAAGATGGATGTTACTGTATTCTCTGAAACTAAGAGAAAACGTAGAGGAGAGGAAGAACTTGGTAACTATGTGCACTTTTGGAGTGGAGTACCCAAAGATGCAAGGGCTAAAGCAGGAGTTTCCATCATGATACAGAAAAGGTGAAAAAAAAAGGATCATAAATTGAGAATTTATTAGCGAACGTATTGTTGTAGTTGAAATGACACCGTCTGCCAGGGAGATCGTGATTATTGAGGTGTATGCTCGCAAAAATGATGCAATAGACTGGGAGAAAGATAATTTATGGACAACTCTCAGAGAAACCATAGAAAATATCTCAGAAAGGAAATAATTGATTTTTATGTGGGACATGAATGCAAGAGTCGGAACAAGAGAACCTTGCAAGATAGGAGGAAAACACGGGGAATCAGAATGTAACGATAATGGAGAACGGTTAATTGAATTATTTGAACAACTTGATTTAAAAATTACAATTATATTTTTTAAACACAAAGATATTCACAAATATACGTGGCAACAGAGTACTAGAGAACTTTGATCAATAATAGATAACATTATCATTAGACAAACAAGGACTTGTAAGACAAGTGATGTACGATCATACAGAGGAGCCCAGTATGGGTAAAAAATCTGGTAAAAATGAAATGTTTCTGGCTATTGAAAATCCTAGGGAGTAACAACATTGCAACAGTAAGGAATCACATCGAGAAGGATCAAAATAAATGTTATAACGTTGATAGTATGATGGTAGATGAAAGTATAAGAACTTTATTTGTTACTAGAATGAAAAGTATAAAAGTTGAATCATTTGATGGAAGTACTGAATAAATATACCAGTACATAAAATTTAAGATGAAAAAACTAGTAGCAGAGGTGTTGGGCATAAAGGAAAAGAAACATAATCATGAATCAGAGTTGTGGTCAGAGAAAATAGAGCAAGCAGTAGAAGAAAAGAGGAATGCTTTCAATCATTGGCTGAGAGTAATAAGTCATAAGAAACAATAGCTATTTATAAGGAAGAAAGGAATTAAGCGCTAAGGAAAATAAGGGTAGCAAGAAATGAAATATGGAATAGGATATGAGCAAATGTTAATTGTAAATTGGGATTTGGGAAATCACAAAAAACTTGGTCTGTATTAAAAGGACTCCAACAAGGAAAAAAAGGCAAAAGTAATTAGCAGCTGATAAAACCAAGGGGATGGGAATGAAGAATTTAAAAAAAAAATGAAGACTGAGAAGAATACCTATAAGGAGGAGGATTACGGGAAGACAATGAACAGGAAGGTGATGACATTCAAATTTCCGAAGACGAACTGCTCGAGGTATTAAGAACAGGAAAAAATGGCAAATCTCCTGGGCCAGGCGGAATTAATTTGTAAATATGGTGGTGACAAAGTTATAAAACTTATAACAAAAATGTTCAATGAATCATTACATGGAGACCAATACCTGAGGAAATGACATTAGGTTATTTTGCTACCATATTCAAGAAAGGAGACTGCAAAATATGTTCAAATAAACGTGGGATTTGTGTTATGAATTCATTGAGGAAAATTTTTGCCAAATTAATAAAAAATAGATTAGAAACTCATTATAAGACTCAAGAAGAACAAGTGGATTTTCTGCAGGTACGTCATGTATAGACCACATTTTCACGGTATGACAGATCCTGGAAAAATACAACGTAAAATAAAAAAATAAAAAAAGTATTAATTTTCATAGATTTAGAAAAAGCGTATGATACTGTCCGAAGAAATACGCTATGGAAACCATTACGTATGCCACATATAGGTAACTCCTTAATTAAAATAATACAACAAATGTACGTAAATAATACATGCCAAATGGATTATCACAAAAACTTAAAACAAGTAAAGGTCTGCTGCAAGGGTGCCCTATGTCACCAACCCTATCTAAAATTTATATATATTTTAGTTTGAGAAAATGGTCTCAAAAGTGTAATAGAATGGATTTGGAAATAACAGATGGAAAATATCTACATCATTTACTATTTGCTGATAGCACAAGATGGTGAGGATGCTAATTACATATGTAATCAACTGTCAAAAGAATATAAAAAATGGGTCTTGAAGATTAACTATCAAAGAATAGAATATCTTACTAATGATATGGGTGAATTGTACATTGATGAAATAAAAATTAAAAAGGTAAATAATTTTTGCTATTTGGGTTCAATTTTATAAGCAGAAGGAAAATAGAATATGGAAATTAATAAAACAATTACTAATAGCCGGAAAGTAATCCGGATGCTCAATTCACTTCTATAGAGCAAGAATGTTATGAATAAAACAAAAAGAATTATATTTAAATCATTATTGGAAAGTATAGCCTTATATGGATCAGAAACCTGAAGAATGAACCAAAAAATATTAAGAGGTTGAAAGCATTAGAAATGGATTTCAGGAGAAGATCAGCAAGAATATCAAGAAAAGAAAAAGTAAGAAATACCGAAATAATAAGGCTTATTGAAGTGAAAGAAGAAATGTATGAACTTATAGAACGAAAAAGACTGGAATGGTATGGCCATGTAAGAAGGATGGAAGACACTAGGATACCAAAGCTAGTACAGGAATGGGAAGTTAAGGGAAGGAGGAAAAGAGGACGGTCCATGTTTACCTTGTACAAAGTGTACAAATAGCAATGAGAAGACTTGGTGCAGAAGAGGAAGATATACAATATCGAAAGATGAAGTCAAGATCTGTGTTCCGAGTTTTTTTATTGTTGTGTTGGAGTAAAACCTCTGTAACGAGAAAAATCTCTCTTCTCTCCTAATAAATAAAAAAATATTTTATTAGTGGGAAATAATTGAACATTTGATGACGTACTGGATTGTAGATTAGCTTATCTATCAAAAATCAGAAAATGCAGAGAAAATTGTAATAAATGCTGATGATCCTGGAATGAGAAATTCACATTAACAAAAATCAGAGTAAAATTATATATAGAATACCGAACCCAAGTGATAACAAAATCACACAGCAATTAAAAAAAACATGGGACCAAAGAAGGCAAGAATTAGGCGGGTGGTATTTGCGGAGTCACCGGACAGTGAAGCTAAAAAATCTTCGGGGGGGGGGGTTACCACACTTCCAAGAACAGGAATAGCCTATATGTATTAATCAATACAGAACTCTCATGTTGATCGCATACAGGGAAACTGACTTGATTACTTATTGAAAATACTTAAAATACTCCTTTTACATATATATATATATATATATATATATATATATATATATATATATATATATATATATATATATATATATATACACTCATTTCCCGAAACTTTTAAGTTGATAGATCAAAATTGGAACGGGTGCCGCATAGTGTTCTTTTATGATTCAGTTTGCATAATCGAGCAGCAGTTATTGCATATTATACCGCCATTTATATGGCAAATCGCAACGTAAATTAGATCTCATGCAAACTGAAACAATGTAGTTTTTGATATTCGACCTGTTCTATTGATGGTTCGGACTTCCGTCGTCATTGGCATCAGCAATATATATGCATCTCGACTGTTTAATCAGTTCCCTCTCGTCAATGCAGCAGTATTAGCTAATTCATGATGGAAAAACCCTCTACGTTGATTACAATATGAAACAGTAATCCCGTGATAACTTCATTCAGTAATAGAAGTGGCGTCTCTCTAATCATATTTAATCTATAATATAAAAATGAATCGCAAAATGTGTTGCTAAGCGCATAACTCAACAACGCCTGGACCAATTCGGCTAATTCTTTTTTTTATATTTTCGTTAAGGCACAAGGAAGGTTCTTATGGAGATAAAAAACGCAAAAACTGGAAGGAAAATAGTAAAAACAACACTTTTCTTTTTCCTCAATCAAAACAAAACAAAGGCGCGTTAGGATTATCTTTGGTATGACTTCAAGTTGATTAGGCTCTATGGATATTAATCTATGCCTGCGTGTGATCAGCGAAAATAATATCACTGACGTACGTGTTATCATTATTTCCTCCGTGCGTGGCATTTTCCTGGTTGCTTTTAAATTTTCGTTCCCTCGAAAACCATTTGTGTGTTTATTTGTTCAGTGTGTTTACAATTATACCCATGCCGCCTACCACGAAAGTTTTGACTATGAAAATAGAATGCATCAGTTTAGAAGGATGCAATATTAAGAATACCTAAAAATCAAAATCGATTACTGGTATTTCAGTTGAGAAACGATATGCATTATCGTCTGACGATCGAGCCACACTTATCCTATTATTTTATGAATGCAATGTTCTGGTAAGCCTTGTGGTGATGGGTTCCATTCGTTTTAAACTATGTTCGCGTAGAATTCATGGTGATTGAATTGGTTGCGACTAATAATACTTTCTAACTTTTAAAATCTTCTATATAAATAAAAATGAATCGCCAAATGTGTTGCTAAGTGCAAAACTCGAGAACGGCTCAACCAATTCGGCAAATTATTTTTTCCTTCATATTTTCGTTAATCCATAAGGAAGGTTCTTATGGAGAGAAAAAACGTAAAATTTGCGAGGAAAATAGTAAAATTAACACCTTTCTTTTCCCATACAAACCAGCCAATCAAAATAAAACAAAACAAAGGCGTGTTAGGATTAGCTCTGGTATGCCTTCAAGTTGATTAGACTGTATGGATATTAATCTATGCCTGCCCAAAATAAAGTTCGAAGGAAAAAAAAGGTTTGCGTGTCATCAACGAAAATAATATTACTGCCAGTCAATCAAAACAAAACAAAGGCGCTTTATGATTATCTTTGGAATTGCAAAATGATTGATCGGAAGAAATGGTTTCAAAACAACTCATTGGCATTGGTATTGACAAAATCCCTGTAAACGTTTTGAGTGGCTGCATTACATTTCCTGTCAATTTTTTGGTTGAACGACCGAACTATATTACAGAGACAAAAACACGGACGTTAATTAAATAAATTTCGAAATTCAAAATGAAATTTCCGGTGAATTAAGGATATACAAATCAGTTGATTGCGCAACTAACCAAGATGATGTCGTCAACTATCCACCAGAATTTTTTAACTCACTGGATTTGCCAGGATTGCTGCTTCATAATCTTATATATATATATATATATATATAAATAGACGTGTGTTTTCATATATTTCACTTTTCACCCTTCACTACCAAACACAGAACACCCGTCTTTGTGTGTGGAAGTAACATGGAGTTTCCTGTCGTCCACAACGTTGGCCGAATGACGATAGCTGTGGGGATGTGGGAGATATGATGATTAAAGTTGGCCAATGCATGGCGTTTTCATTTTTCGATCAAAAATTTGTGTCTTCTTATACTTCTCTTTCCTGCCACAACTACATAGCATAGACCATTGGTGTTTGTGTGTGGTAGTAGAATCGTGTCTCCTGTCATGCACTATGGTTGTTAGATGTCGGTAGCTATGGGGGTGTGGGAGATATGGGGGTTGAGAGTGGTCGACCTGTGGCAATTTCATATTTCTGCCAAAGACGCATGTGTCATGGTGTATCACTTTTCAGCTAAAACTATCTATCGCAGATCACTGGCGTTTGTGTGTGGTAGTAACACAGAGTCTCCTTTCGATCACAACATCGGCCGAATTTCAGTAACTGTGGTAGTGTGGGAGATATGGTGGTTGAAAGTGGCCGGTCAAGGATATTTTCGTATTTCGACGAAAGACATGTGCCTCCGCAAATGTCACTTTTCTGCCAAAACTACATAACATAGAGCATTGGTGTTTGTGTATGGTAGTAGAATCGTATCTCCTGTCGTGCACTATGGTTGTTAGATGTCGGTAGCTGTCAATACAAATTCTTTACAAACACGAACGAAGTCGTGGGTACCAGCTAGTGTATAGATAAAATGCTTTTAATAAATCTAGTAACAACAGACTTAATAAAAGCAAAATTGGCATTTTGAACCAAACACAGTTTAAGCCACATAATAGAAGTAATAATCAAGTACAATAGGGCGCACACATTAAACGGAAAAAAATGTAAGCACCACACACACAAAAGAAGAAATTTATAATTAAATGGGATTAGGGAAACTTGCACGTCTGGCAGTCGAGAGATATGGCTGGACTATCCACCACAGATGCAGACCAAGTTTCTATTTACCATGTTAGACAGATCGTGATATTCTCAATGATTGATTACATGCGAAACGTCGTCGATTGCATCACATACCTACTCCTAGCTGGCCATATTTAGTATTATTTTTTTAATCGAATGGCTTTTAGCCTCTACAACCTTACGACCAATAAAAGTAGGTATTTCTATTTTCTCAACATACCGGATGTTTCAAAAATGACCGGTATATTAGAAAAATCAGTAAAAACTAAACGGGCAACGATAGAAACACACCGTTTGTTGCAATATGCTTGGGACAACAGTAAACTTTCGTAATTAGTTACAATTTTCAACAACAGATGGCGCTGCATGCGATTTGAAAGATATAGAAGTAAACGCAGTCTGTGAGTTCGCCATTCTGTAAGTCGTCTTTCTGCTGTAAGCGTGTGCTGTTCACCGATTGCAAGTTTGCAGTGAAAAAATGGTTTATTCCTAGAATAATCGAACTTTAGATTTTTCCAGATTGCAGCGCCATCTGTTGTTGAAAATTGTAACTAGTTTCGAAAGTTTGTCTGCCTGAAAATTTACTGTTGCCCGAAGCATATTGCAACAAACGGTGTATTTCTATCGCTGCCCGTTTCACATCAGGACTCGCATTATTGCTCTCCATTGCGAGGACAACACAAAACAAACTAATTAAGTCCAGGCTGGAATCGAGCCGGCAACCCTCAACATGTGAGGCGACCTGTCTACGAGTACATACCGGAGTCAGCTAACGGCTGTTTTCTAGCGCTGTATTAGCTTCACAGCATTCTGTTATTCAAAACGAATTTAGTATAGGTGATTCTACTAAGCCATCTATTTCTTGATGACAGTATTATTCGGATTAGGTTATTAATAGGATAATTAAAAGAACACAATTTTTCGCTCCAGCGAAAGCATAGTAATGCCAAGCTAGTTGTTTAGTCCGGACAAATGCGAGGAACATACTATACTGTATTCAAGAATCAGAAGTTATGGAGAAGAGTCGCGACTGTGTAAAATTATATAGTTTTAAAATAGTGACTAGTAGATTACTTAATCCGCCTAGAGGTTGGTATCTAGACTTCGTTTCTTTTAGTAACCCGGTCGTCACGGTAGGTTAGCAGGTATATTCAAAGTCAACGACTTTAGATGACAAATATGCGGTAGGATTTGATCACATTGGACACACGTCCTCATGGAATGTAAAGACACACTTTTAGAGTCACAGCTATAATAGTACAATACACCGATCACCAACCGAAAAGTTATGAAAGTAAACACATTCTTATGTGACAGAATCATATTCCGAATAATAGAAGTTGTTACGAATAAGAAATACAGGTTTAAACAAGCCTGCGCAGCAGTTAGTACTGCCGTTCACTATAGAAACCACTACGCCACCAAACACAAGGTGCATGCTCTTCTGGCACCTGATTAAGCAGTCTGATAGTCTCTGGCGAACATTACGTCGCAAAACCGACTGCCAGTCTCAATTTTACGGGCACGGAATCCCGAAATACGTATCCAATGGACCTTGCATGGATTTATAACACTTACTTGTGCACAAGTTTACCAAAGTTATTCAGTGACTGCAGTTTTGCGTGGGTCGCACAGCCTTGTGCGAGCCAATTAATCGAATTGATACTCCGAATATGATCAATAACTATACGTACAATCACTTCTTAATAAATCACTCATTACTACGTGAAATAAAGGATCGCTGTCCTACTATGTTCTGACAACTGCTGTATCAAAATGCTGGAGCTGCAGCAGCGAAGAATCCCGTCTGTAACTTGAAAATCGACGAATAAAAGACAGGCGGGTGCACCTCATACTTGTCGATCGGTAACGAGAGCATTGCAGCTGGAAATCTGTTATTTACATTATAACACTCTTACACCATTTGACAGCCAAAGGAGAACTGATAATAAGCAGAAGTTAAGATCAAAGCAACCACTATGCTCGTTGTGGTCTGATACAGTAGTGCTCATCAGATAACTGCTTGTGAGGAATACTGTCGAATAACATTAAGACAAGGCGTGTAATCGCCGGCGACGACAGATAGTGTGGAGAACGAGCTCCGAGCAGTGTTACTATAAACGATAGTAAGAGGGAGACCGGTCATGCTCACCCGTCGCTCCTATTTGTCAAATTGGCCTGTGCCTTCGTCGTAGTCACCGTCACTGCACAGAATTAATACTGGAAACCAGTTACTTCCGGCTCAAACCGTCAGAAAAACCAATCGAGTATTTCATTTTTCATATGCTAGGCGCTTTCAACTGATATTCCCGAACACAAATCCCCGACATCGAAATTAATGTCTTACAATTGGGGTGGGGGGGGGAGGGGACAGCGTCCACGTCAACAAAGAAACTAATATTTTTAAAAAAGTGTGAAACGCTCATTAAAAGAGGACGACAGATTTCGGAGAACTCTCGTCAATACTTTAGTATTATTATTTCACTGCGGATCTGTTTTGCGGCCAGAAAAATACATGTTGCTGTTAAATGTCATTACAATCAATACAAGGCACCGGGATTACAGGCTGTGAAATACAGATGGAAGAACTTTACTGAATTATAAGGATTCCGTGTTTTGCCACTTTCGCTACGGAACCCTAAAAAAGTATGAAGAAATATCTTAGTAGCTACAAGAGCTTATGTTAATTGCTCAAATTAATATTGATTTACACTATAGGTAGCACACAACAGAGAAATGATTTAGTTTTCATATATCAACAATGAAAAATATCGGCGGTCTGTCCTTGATCCATGTCTTCGTCCATGGCACACGTTTCTGTTAGACACCATACTTCTCGAATCATAATCCTGCACACCATATTCTCGTGTTAATCAAGATTAAATCAGCTCAAATAAGGTCAAATTTATTTATTACACTTCATGAAGACGTCATAGAAACAAGCGCCAACACAAACAGGATCTTCTATTTTTAAATTAAAAGCAGCCACACGGTCGATTGTAAAACATTAATTGGAAATTCTTAGTACTACAAGAAGCGTAATTAAATATGAGTTTTGTCGTTCACAACTCTATTGTGATATCAGCTTTAATTACGTCTCCACTGACTGACATTTTCAATTAACTTGTCGTAGAAGATGTAGTTTAAATGCGAAATTAAAATGCGTGTCAACTGTGCCACAAATAATAGCCTGATTTAAGAAAAATTTGTCAACGGCAAACTTTTTAATTTATCTTGTCCTTCAGATTAGATACGTTTAAAACCAACAAGCTGTAAATATAGCCGTGCAGTCTATATGCTGGCGAATATTAATTCTTCCGGATTTATGAGAAGTAATATATCTCACAGAATTTAATAGCCGACTGCATAACGAAGGACAGAAAGGATTTTTCGTACTTTCTTTACGGATTTACTGCTGCCTCTATCCGTGCGTTGTTCGCGAAGTTTACAACTGATTACACGAGGTTCCAGAGGCTGATTTATGAGAAGCGAAGCAGGAAGCGTTTATCGCCGTGTACTGTGTGATTTATTCAGACGTTGAGGACGATACTGCCTCCAATAAAACGTCACCTACTGACTGATGGCCTTCTGCGAGTTTTCAATAACGCTTTCTCGTGACGTACGCCGAATTGTGGAATATACCTGTAGGGTACTAACATCTGAAGCAAAATCTCTCGCAACCATTGGCTGGCGGAAATTTGATATTAGAACTAACCGTTAGACTGGAGAATAAATACGCTGAAAACCAGCTACTAAACATGATGGGTCTGAGGTAACGCTCTGACCTCACATTCGGAAGGAAGCGAGTTCGAATCCTGATCTGACCATCCAGAGATGGGTTTTACATGGTTTCCCCTTTGACTGAAAGAACCATTCCCGCATTCACCTAGAATGATTTGGGGATTCCATAGAAACCCAAAACTGGTTGACAGGACGGGGTTCTCACCCGCGTCCTCCAGAATACGAGTCCAGAGTGTATCCATACACCCACCACGCTCAGACTGATGGTTGTCATGCAATCGTTCCGTTCCAAAATTATTGTAAGTATATTTGTATTGATTTATTAGGAATCAATCCATTCTGAATTAATAGCGTTTTGAGTAAAACAATCTTAATATGTGTCAAATAACCTCAAAACAATAGCTTTTGCCGGGTTTACTAGTAACATACAAAATAAGTTAGATGTAAGTATCTTTAATATTTATGGTTTAAATTCAAGCTATGGTCGTTATAGTACGAGAGCTGGTTAACATTTTTGGATAGGTATTTGAGACACCGTGGAAATTTGTGTAACACGTCTTTTGTAATGTCTATGTACAAAATTGAAGACCAGGCTGATCGATAGTGGGGGCACAGCCAAATTATTGAATTTACAAAATTTTCTTTTCTTTCAAAACTGTGTCCAATAAATATCGAAGAAACATATTTAAGGCTTGTTAAAATTTGCACAGAATAATATTTAATGCTAGAAAAAATATTTATATATAATTTTGTAAAGACAGGCAATTTTGGTGGATGTTTTTGCTACATCTACATCCACATTCTGCAATTCACTAACATTATGGGTGACAGAGGGTGCTAAGCACTAATCTTAATTCTGCGCATTCCAATCCCGAATAGCACGAGGAAAGAATGAATCCATAAAAGCATCAGTACGGCATCTTGTTTCTCGAATGTTATCCCTCCGGTAATTGCGACCCAAATAGGTTGGTGGAAGAAGTGTATCACTGCACTCGTAGGTCATAGAATTTAGCATATTCTCCAATAAATTCAAACGAAAGTGACGTCGTCTGTCTTCCAAACGATCCCAGCCCAATCTATGTATCAGTTCCGTGACGCTATCATAAGGGCTGCAGCAACCAGTCCCGAATAGAGCGGCTCTCCACTGAGTCAATCAGGCCCTTGCGACACGGATCCCAAACTCCGCAACAGTACTCCAGGTGATCGGGAACGTCACGCTTGGGCGAGACTGGGTAGTATATCGGCGGCCGGCTGATAAATCAACGAAACAAATAAGACACTTGAAGTCTGAAAACTATTCCTCTTAAGAGCTAGAGGTGTGACAGGACAAACAGCTGAGCGATAGCAACAACATTTTATTTCCCCTACAATAACAAGGAAGCGTAATTCTAAATAATAATATTAATAATAATAAAAAACAACAACATTGCAGCCAACTGTCGGAATAGAATCTTATTGAATCAATAGTAAAAGGAGTAACAGAAGCAAAGAATATAGGTGTGTGAACTGGACAAACATTATTTATCCAGCGAGATCAAACACTGTTGCTCGGCACACAATACCATAAGCAATTAGGGAGTGTCCATACACTACGTGGCTGATCTTGTGGGGGGTGGGGGGTGGAGGGGTTGGGTGGAAAGCTACGCTGGGGTACGTGGGGGCGAGGGAGGGGGGCTTCTAAGCAAGCGCGAGTAGCTTTTCATTCATATTACGTATTTGTCACAATTAAAATGAGTTAGAGAACAAAAAACAGCATGTGAATATTTATTTCCGTCATTTAACTATCTCCGTACGTAATTCACGATAGTCTGACAAGAAAAAAAAGTACAAAATGTCCTCTGGAATCAATAGGGAAACAAGGATACGTGGAACATGGGGGGAGGGGATAGAGGCAAAAGCTACGTTGGTCTACGTGGGTGGAATGGAGCTACGTGGTTTATGGACGCTCCCTTAGCGTACCATACTGAAAGTTGGATCTGATCTAAGAAAAGGCGGCCTCAGCTCTGCTTGTGTTGTGAGCACCTCAGTGCTCAGCGTAGGTTGTGATAACGCTAGCTGTCGCCGGGCGTCCCGGGAGGCTGGTAATCGCAGGCACACCGCGCCCTCCCGGCAGGCACAAGTTGGGAAACCACCGCTGCGCCGCTTATTCGTCTTGGGAGACGGCTGCCGTCCAAATCCTTCCCTCTGCCTTCACGGTTCAATTCTCGCTGGGTCGAGCCACCTGCGGATCTGAGTCGCGAAAGGTATCATTTTTCACGTCAAAAATATATTTCCACAAGTTTTACTAGCGTGTACAGGTGTAAGACGTTTTTTTTTGCTTTTTATAATTAGAGATACGAGTGTTTTTGAAGAGTAGAAACACAAGAAGTCGTGGATTTTTTAAGAAACTATTCCGAAATTTGCCTGGGGGAATATTGCGAAACAATTTGAAAACGAAATCAGTGTCCCCTGTCCTCCGACATACCAGGCCCATGCGTTATCGCTCAATCTTTCGGTCTCAATTATGATTAGGGCATTCGGGAGGACGCCTGTTCGAATCCCCGTCAGAGCATCCAGGTTTAGTTTCCCCAAATCTATCCAGATGAATGCCGGGATGCTTTCTTCAAAAGTCCATGGCCGAATTCCTTCCGTTCCTTGTCCCCAGTTCCTTTCGGACTCTAATGGCCTCGACGTCGACGAGGCGTAAAGCCTTAAGAAAAAAAAGATTTCGTTATGTTTTAAGTCCTTCCCTTATTGCAATCAGTAACTTCCATATTTAGAAAAATTTAAGAGAAGTTGAGAAATGTAATCCGATATTTTAATTAGCTATATTTTAATTTCTCGTATGGATTTCGATCATGTGTTAAAATGCAGAGGTTAGTTTACAACATTATTTACATCATTATACATCTTCTTTACCACCTTTTTCGTTATATTATCAAATTCTTTTCATTAGTTTTACTCATAACTGGTATGGTCGATTTGGAGCTTTGATTTTACGACCACATGCCCTTGCTGATGCCAAGCATTATATTCCTACTACCAGGTCGTACTAACTACTAATGAAGTGTTACAACCCGCCTGCGAGACGTGTAAGTATGTTCTGACTGTGACAAGTGTGTAATTTATGACGAGGAGACTGGAGGCCGCCCTGACTTTCGACTTGATGGTTGGAAAGAACCGCATAAGTAGCGCAGTCAGATGGGCAGGCACGCGGGTGCCTGTGCTCGTGTTCGCCCCGTTGTACTTCCCCAGTCCAGAGTGCGGCGCCTCAGCGTACTGAGCCACACCAGCTGGTACACGTCATTATATTACACTCTGTTTAGTGATAAGAACCTTTTGCAGTGTTAAAAGGAAATCATTATTACTGACATGGAACACTGAAAATTTCGCAAAGCCTACGTAAAGTAGGTTACAAATTTAGTCGTGTTCTTGAACGTCAGTTTCATCTAGACGAAGACGTGCCTGCAACATTAATAGTTTTGGTGTGACCATTTCAGATTGTACGATTCTACGTCCAGTAGTTGGTATCCCTGTCTGCAGAGGCTGGCTGTGTGGTGACTTGGCGCTGAGAGGTTGGCGTGTCCTATCATCCATCACGGCGGCCAGCCGGCGACAGGCCGCGCACAATGCGGGCGACCATTGTCTGCAGGCAGGGGCCACGCTGCTACTGTACACGGGCAGGTGCCCTGCGACCCAAAGCTAACAGCCACGACACATTCGCTCCCAACACTACCAATACTTCCGGGTGACACAAAGCACTACATATGTCGTAATTGCCTACCTTCCAGCATTGTCTAAGTTCAGTTAGCAACCACCGACCGCTGATCATGCTGAATAAACCGTTACGTCCCTTTTAGAAGTTGCAGTCTACACGGAAGAGTAGCTCCTTAGGGAGCCAGTACAAGACTAAATACGCAAATACCTTCTGGTATATTGGAAAAAGTAAGATAATTCTTGTCTTCAAGAAATAAAATTGTAACTGATGACCGAAACGAAAAGAGCCTCCTTAAAAATCAGAAGTAATCTTTTACTTTCAGACATTGGGATTGAGAAAGAACTTACTGAGACTGCACGCTTCGAACACAGTTGTTTTTGAAAGTGCAGCTTGAACTACTCAAATAAAAGACAGAAGAAAAATTGAAGAATTAAAAACTGAAATATAAATTGAGAGATTACAATCTTCAGAAAATGAGGTAGGCCAAAGCGTTTCCGAATGGTCTGATAAAAAGAAAAGAAAGATAGTGGTACACATTATAGGATACGCCGATTATTTAATGCGTTAGGTTGGCGAATTAGTGTTAGGGAAGATCTGTAAAGAACAACGAAAATTCGAGCAAATAAATGACGTTATAGGTTGTAACGCTTATGCTGAAATAAAGCTATTGGCTCAGAACAGAAAGATATCAAGCCATCCGACGTATTGAACGTTTCTTGCCGAAGTAAGCGCTAGAAATGGTAACCTGTTAAACGCAAAAAAAACTCCAACATACGCATAACTAATAGTCAATCGGTCAATTTTAATTTAATACAGCAGAGATATAAATGATATATAGCATTTGCATTATTGCAGCATTGTGTGGCGATACATGTAGGAATGTATCTGGTATTATAGATAAAATGCAACTTTTTGTAGGCCCAAAACAGATGTATTGGATTTATATATAAACAACTAATCAATTAATCAAAAAAACAGTTACATTGGCGTTATTTATCAACAAATGACGAACTAAAAACAATTCATTGGTGTTTTATTTCTTCATCTAATAACCTAAAAACAGATTGATTTATCTATCAACAACTAATAATCGAAAAATGTTTAAAAGTAAAACATACTGAAATAAAGTTTTATTGTTCGTAGTGTAATATTTATTTTGGCTATACTGGATTAAATAGATATGAATAAAAAATGTTAACGATATTGCCAAGACGCGTTATTCCCTGCAAATAGTTAATGAAAGAAGGAGAGCCTATGAAATTCTGCAGATGCTTGGAATGAAACTGTTGGGTTTCATCTGTGTTTCAGTCCCAGCCTCTAAGGATTCTGATTAAGAGCATTTGCTATATTTTTCACACTATTAACTTAACTGAAATAAAAAGTGAACTGCTACTAACATTGTGATGCCTCAACTACACACAAACCACTTACTTGTCCCTCTTGTTAATCTCCAACAAACAGTATATGGCACAATATGCCACATATAGAACCGAGGTTCAAACTTTTTTTAAAAAATTTGAGAACTAAAATTTTATGTCTATTCTTCAGCTATTTAAGACAAAAAGCCAAATTCACTATGAAATAGAATAAAGTAAATGATTAAGCCACCTACAGTATTCTCGGCGGTAGAATGAAATGTAAAAGTTCATTGTAAGCACAGTATTTGGGCTGCTTAGTGTCTGTGAATCACTATGTACTCATCGCACCAACATAACAGACCTGTAAAGATACTTAAATGAGTTGGAAAACGACGGTACATACTTCTCGTCACAGCGAGCCCTGTATATATGTGAATTTTAAGATTCAGAAACTGACTTATACAAAAGCAAATACGAGGGTCGATCCAGGAGATGGCCTAGCCAGAAAAATCAAATCGTTCGTCAATGCGAGAGCCACATGTATTCAAGATGACGAAATTTACAACATTCTGCACTGAATCTTTGTTATAGGTGCTGAAAGCGAATGATGCTTACCTTTAAAGTGAAATTAAAGAACAATGCTGTAATTAAATAGTTGTGAAAGTAGTAGCTGTTTGAAAAGGATGTTCTTGAGGATATGGTATTAAAACAAGAGGAGGATGCACCTTAATTACAGGACGAATGTAAAAGTGGCATGGATATTAAATGAGCGATAGAGAGAGAGAGTACTGAAGATGATATCCTTGAAAGAAATTGTAATAAGAGCAACGTAAAGCATATAACGAATAACATGACATCGCTTGATCATTAGTACAACGTAAGCCCTTCAGTTCTAGGGAATGGTGAATGTTTAGGCAAATAAACATGAAATGGGATCAGCATATAACATCGATCATTTAACAAGCTAATTCTGGACTGCGATACATATGTCAAACATGGAAGAATTGTAATATATCCTTAAAAGAAGTGACAGCCATGTGAGTCCTCAGGTAATGTATTGTTTTGCTGCAAGAGATCCTTGTCGAGGATTGATTAATAGTATTGAGAATGTGTAGAAAAAGGTAGGGCGATTTGTCACTGCTTGCCACAGTCCTTACGGTAGTGTCACAGAATATATACGGTACTTGGGTAATTAGACACAAGACGTAATTTCTGCATGAATTTATTCTGTGAGACGCAAATTTCTGTTATTTACGATTGCAGTGAAACAATTCTCCCACCAACGTACTAGGATCTCAACGACAGGCTGATAAGATGAGGAGAATAAGGTCAATATGAACCCTTTCTTCCTTTGAACTGTTAGAAATTGGAATGCACACAATCGAGATTAATTTTGGTGCACGATACACTCTACCGTCCACTCATTTATGTAAATTGCGGTGTATGCGTGCGGATATAGTTGAGCATTGAGGACGCAAGTGTCTGGGAGAAATCTAGCCCTCTCTGAAGACAGTACAAAGAGACGTCGAGACTCGCCACCAGTATTCCCCATCCTAGAAAACCAAGCTGTTCTTTCTGCCAGGAAAATGATTATCTTCTGTGATTTTAATGTTTCTAGATTTACTTTAAAAGAGCTATTATCGCGGGTGTATATTTGGTAACCTTCGGAATCAACTGGGGGGAGCTCATATAAAATTGTTTCATTGGAACTGCGCAAGCTATCATAATTCTCTCGTTGCCATGACTGTCATTGATGAGTGTTAATTTTAGGCGCTCCCTTTCCTCTCTCTTCCCCTCTCCCTCACACACGCACTCAGACTTACACCTCCTTCTAAACCTGAAGTGCCTGTCTAGCACCCAACTCAAGTGAGATAGAGATTTCGTGTGTGCTGTTACACACATGAGAAATCCTTTTATGTAGTGGCATTGAAATATTGCAGCGACATTGGAAGATATGTTTGGAGAAAATTTTCGTTTGCATTGAAATAGAAAAGCATGGAGTGGTAAGTTATTTTCCAATTGCAATTATAGTTCATATCTATATTAAGAAGGTTTCATAGCTCTATATGGTACATATTGTAAATTAAATTGTTTTCTTTGACTGGAATTATAAATGAATCACTATGAATTTAATAAATCACATCTCAGGGGTTTTATTAGAACTTTAAAAATCGAAGCAAATGATTTTATTAATTTGAATGAAGCTAATGCTAACATCACACAGTCTCTTTGAATTAAATGAGAACCCGAGATATAGGCCAGTTTTCACCGAAAATGCTGAGTTTATGCGATTTTTTTGTTTCCGACGACTTCAGTAATGGTTTGATAGCGGAGTCATACTGCAGCTGCCTCGGGGTGTGGCGTTGGGCAAAGATCGTCTCGGCAGGAGGCCGGACTCCTTCCGCGATAAATAGAAGTAGCGGGGCACCTCCATTCCGGCTTCACCACGTGCTCCCGCTGGCTACTGTGACAAGTCTCAACTGCCAAGTACTTGTCGCAATCGAAGATGGAGACATAAATGTCGGTGATGTAATAACTCTCCCAGCTCCCTCTGGTGTTTGATGGAGGGAGAGATTTCTGACAATCGTACGAAAACGCGGGAAGAATTGCTCCTCCGATTGGAAAAATGTAACATGAACAACAATCTGTTACCACGAGCATGAATCAGGTCTCATGATTGGCTTAGAACATTTGACCAATTGGCGGCGCTTTTCCGACTCGACCATGAAAACAGGTAACAGGGAAAAAAAATGTGCTCCTGAGCGAATTTCGGTGGTACAGTCGTTGCTACCAATAATGATATGTCCTTTGCTAGATATACAAAATCGAGATCTGATTTACAATTTCTGACCCTGACAATCGCCGAAAACATCTTTGTTAGATTTTACTGCGTTGAAGGATTCTTCCATATTTAAAAGAACGTGTCTCCTCGCAAGGCAATCTATTAAAAGGTTTATGTACCCCGTCCTAAATTCATAGCACCTGGCAATTTATTTCTTAAAATCTACTGCCTTCAATCGACACTGATAAGTAGTTTGTAACGACTGCACTCTTCATCTCAAAGATTTTCATCGTTAAATGTTTTCGGAGAAAAAGTGAAACATTACAACGTTTTACTCAAAAGTTAAATCAGTCTATGAATTATCAGTATAAAGCCTATTTTAATAAAATTAATACAAAAATAACCGAGTGGACTTTGATTAATATATCAAGTCTTGTTAAAACATAAAACTTGTTTTTTCGGAATTCTCTTTGCAGCAAAAATTTTGTTGTTAAAATGATTTTCTACCGATTTGCCAGGAATCATTTTCCAGTGGCAGTCGCATAGCCACATACTCGATAATTGGTTGAATTATTTATCTTTGTCCTCTATGTGCAAGCACATATTTATATTTTAGATTTTTTTTCCACTATACCTGATAGAACTGTCGCAAAAAAGTTAAAATGTTTGATATTTTACCTATCTATATCTGACTACTAAGTATAGGTAGTCTATTTATTCAGAACAGCATCGGTGGGTGTTTCAAGTCATCAGAGAAGGAAGATTTTTTTTAAAAAAAGAATGGTGGTTCGACAACAAATTGATGTTTGAGTAAATGTTTTTTGAAAGATAAACAACTGTTGAGCGTATTACGTTAACGACAACTGTTTAGAATAAGCGGTTTCACAATGTTGATTTAGTGAGTGGCATTTGTGATGAAGAATCTTAAGAGAATACAGGGAGAAATATCTTATAATCATTTATCTATTGCTTCATATACCTCAGAGACCATTCCAAATCTATACTTAAAAAATTTCTTACGTCCAATGTTACAAAGGTCCCAAATTTACCTTTTGGAAAGATTGTCGTTGAATGTATGTGCTGACAATAAAGAGGACGG
Source organism: Vandiemenella viatica (assembly GCA_031002005.1). Lineage (NCBI taxonomy): Eukaryota > Metazoa > Arthropoda > Insecta > Orthoptera > Morabidae > Vandiemenella > Vandiemenella viatica. The sequence continues at coordinate 255,366,232 of JARYHS010013630.1, read as the reverse complement.
TTCGAATTTGTTAATTAGAGATAGCAGAGAGCCAGTTGTGAGGAGAGGGTTTGGTTGCCGCCGGCTCCTCTCGCCAATTACTAAGATAACAGTGGCCACTTGACGCTAAGATGGCTGTCGTCAAACTTGGCCCACTTCCTTTGGAGCTCACGCACCAATTACGGAGATAAAAGGCCCCTGGAACAGAGAATCTGGAGAAGTACTTGTGGCGGTTCAAAACCCCCTCCTAGGGTTGTCGTAGTCCCTAATGTTCTCGAGACAAAGCATGGTGGAAACTAGACAATGATGTTTAGTTTAGAGCTCCTTATCAAACAAAATATAGTCAGAGTACAGTATAACGATAAGGTAATAGATGCAGCAATTTCTTTGCGATGAAATGATGTGGTAAAATGATTCCACTCAGTATAAAATTTTAAGATATAGAATGCACATCCCGGGACTATATCGCTGTTCTATATACGAGGGTGAGTTAAATGAAAACCTTAAATTTGTATTAAAAAATCGAAATTTCGCGCCGCTATCCTGTAAGTTGGTAAGCGTGCTACAAGCAGCGTGCAGAATGGCCTGTAGGTGGCATCATAGTGCAGATGCACAAATACCGTCGCAGTATCAGTATAAAGATGGCTGCCCCACTTGAGACTTGCACCAGGGAAGAACAGCGTTCTGTTATTCGGTTTTTGAATAGTGAAGGTGTGAAACCTATTGAAATTCATCGAAGAATGAAGGTTCAGTACAGTGATGCATGTTTGTGACAGCAGCAAGTCTACGAATTGAGTAGGAAGTTCGCAAATGGTGTGACTTCAATGGAAAATGCTCCTCGTCTAGGTCAGGCTCAACGAGTTGTGACTCCACAGAACATTGCAGCAGTTGAAGCCATAGTGATGGAAAACCGCCGAGTGACACTGAATGACATTGCAGCATGTTTAAAGATTAGTAATGGTTGAGCACAACACATTGTGCATGATGTGTTCCAGTTTCACAAAGTGTCTGTAAGATGGGTGCCACGGCAGCTAACTCCTGAAATGAGAGAACGACGTGTTGATGCTTGTGAAGAACTTCTTCGGCGCTTTGAACGAGAAGGTGATGGCTTCCTTGCAAGAATCGTTACTGGGGACAAAACCTGGGTTCACCTCCACCAACCGGAAACGAAGAGAGCGAGCAAGCAATGGCGCCATTCCTCATCACCAAAACCAAAGAAGTTTCGAACAGAACCATCAGCAGGGAAGGTTATGCTGACTCTCTGTTGGGACGAAAAAGGCGTCATTTTGGAGAGTTACATGCCTAGAGGGTCCACTGTCACCAGTGCATCGTACACAGATCTCCTAAAAAATCATCTTCGGCCTGCAATCAAATCAAAGCGACATGGATTGCTGTCATCAGTTGTCCTTTGCAACATGACAATGCAAGGCCCCACACTGCCCTTACAACAGTTGCAACAATCACAGACCTGCATTTTGAGTGTCTTTCTCATCCACCATACTCACCAGACCTTGCCCCAAGTGATTTACATATGTTTGGACCACTCAAAGAAGCAATGGGAGGAAAGAAGTTCCGTTCTGATGAAGAGGTACACCACGCGGTGCATGAGTGGTTGCGCGGACTACCAAAAGAATTTTTTTCTAAAGGAATTTATGCACTTTGTAAGCACTGGAGAACTTGCATTGAGCGTGAAATAGATTATGTTGAAAAGTGATACAGCTTTGTACCACTTCTGCACAATAAACAATATTTTAAAAAATATTTAAGGTTTTCATTTGACTCACCCTCATATATGGGAAACGTTATGCTATTGTGAAGCTTTTAATTAACTGAAGAAAATTGGTGTGCTAACGTAAAACACAGACATAAGTTTCAGAAATATACAAATGTTTTTAGTCTGCAATTTTGGACAGATATAGCAGTATCGAAGTATTAATTTACGAGAGACAAAAAACCATATTAGTACTTTTAGAGGACATCGGTAATCGTGAAGATGGGGTTAAAACCGTACTTGTCCTTTATAGGATAAAATTGTAAGAACCCAAAACCACCAGTCAAACACCATGGTTAACAGAAAACCCATATGCACGATACAACGAAACTGAAATAACTAGCATTACCAAAATGCATATGCTGTTAGCAGATCAATAGCATAGGCTATAAGTTCACGGTAAATCAAGTTTCCAAGTCACTGAGAAAATTTTGAGCTGCAGTAGATTCTTTATAAATGAAAATGGCGAGCATTAGTGTAAGTAAATTTGTTTTGTAGGTAATTATATCTGTTACGATTACTTTGAAACAGAGTCGACTATTAATAATTTTAATGGATAAAGCAGTGTTCACGAACATGTTTCCTGAGATTTATAAGTTATATGCAGCTTCATAATTAATTTTAAAGCTGCTTCCGGTTATTTCCAAAGTTGATTTTTTTTTCTGTTTTTCTTATCAGTTGGTGATGGCTATCTTGTCTGAATGATAAAATGTAATTTGAAATTTAGCACTTACGTTGTAGGGAAATGTTTTAAGGTGAAGAATACACAAAAAACAAATAAATTATTGTAATTTCACTGTAATTTACAACACATTTTAAAAATAAAATATTTTAACGCTCAGATTTTAGTGCCACAGATTTTCACATCTGTTACAGTTTCGAACATTCTTGAATTCTCGCCAGTGGTTTAATAAAATTAGGAAAGTGTTACGACATTGCGTTTCCTCTTGTCCACATTTTAAATTTATTCAGAGCCCGCATACCTTGCGCTCTTTAATCAGCATTGAATGTCCTAGAAGGAATGAGCTGGTAGAAACTACTTAGTTGGCTCCATTTAACATAAATTATGAACCTGCTATTGCTGATTACTTTCTTTTTTCTCCTAAGGGAATATTGAATCAGAGATAATTATTCAGATAGGATCTGAACGAGGGTAAGCTATAATATTTTTATTCGAATACGAAATAGCAACTATCTTAAGATGGCGACAATGAATTTAGTTTTCCGAAATATCGTGTGACAACGCATTCTTGACTCGGCTAGTCACCCGAGAGCATTTCATACGTTCTCAACGGCGAGAAAGGCTTCGTTCTTATATATTCATTGGATGTTAGACACTTTTATTTCCATGTCTCAACTCCGTAGATTACCACTGGGAAACACTTTACGCTTATTCTAAAACTTACAGTAAGTCATTGCAGCTTCCTCTTGGGATTGGTTTTGTTACGACGGCGATTCTGTTGGCTTTCCGGCGTGGAGTTTGAGGATGCAATCCAGCTACTGGAATCTGATATGTTGGAGCGCCGGCGAGTGGAACTGTTCGAGCTCCAGTTGCGCCGGACAGTAGTGAGGATCTGCCTCGCAGGAATCGGGGCCAGCCGCGAAAAGACGCCCTCAGGGAGAAAGAAGACGACGGCAGGTCGCAGTGCGCAGGCAGCCAGCCGGCAATCCCCTCCATTGTCCTGCGCTCACAATAGCCAGCTGCCGTCCTAATGAAGGGCGTCTCCGCCAGCATCAACAGCGCTGTACAGCTCCGGGGTTAATCTGCTCCCGAGCAGCTAATTATCGCTACCTGCACGCTGCAACTTTACGCTAAGGCGTTTACCGTTAACAGCGTTAGTCGAGCTGCACGGTCCCAGCGTCAAGTTTTCGTGTCGCCAAACAATTCTCTTTTAAGACTCTATTCAAATTGAACTGTGCTCGTTTAGAAACTTTGTATTGTCTGCAGGAACAGGAGCCGTTAATCGATGTCGACGATAACGAACTGTATTCAGAACTTGACCTCTTCGCCAAAACACAGCCTTTTCTGTGTTCGCAGCGAGGTAATGAGTTTCGATTTGACAAACATGGTCAAGAAGTAAGAAAGGATGGTAAAGTGCCACTGAGATGTGGAAAACCATACGTATGTCAGCTAGGTTGACAAAAACGTGTTCCGGTAATCTGATAGATATTCTGAAGCGCTTCCCATGTATTTTCTTAACAAATCTCTCGTCAGAATTTCCATAAACTGCCTAATAACAAAAGTGGACCACCTATAAGAGGAGGACCAAACGAAATAATGTTTCACCAATTGTGCCTTTTGTAGGCGGCTTTTCCATAACTCGAAGGCGTCCAAATACGCGTGTTCCTCGATCGAGTGGAAGCGTTTTCCTTTCAGCACCGATTTTAAGCGCGGAAACAAGAAGAAGTCAGGAGGCGACAAGTCCGGACTGTAGGGAGGCTGGGGGACCACCAGAACGTTCACCCGGGCCAAGTAGGCGCTCACGATGAAGGCGGTGTGGCTGGGCGCGTTATCGTGGTGAAGCTTCCAGCTGTCCATGATGTCCCGTCGCTTGGCGGTGACGATTCTTTTCAGGACTTCCAAGTAGTAAGCAGCATTCACGGTCACTCCAGGTGGGAAAAACTCGTAGGGGGGCATCCATAAATTACGTGAGGTGTTTTTCCGGATTTCTGGACCCCCCCTCCCCCCTGGTGAGATCTGGCCGGACCCCCTCCCCCCCTCTGGTGAGATTTGGTCCGTGAGAACCCCCCTAGAAATCGCCCTGGAAACTTTTTTCTTTTGGTCACACCCTAACTTTTTTGACGAAATACCTTCCTAAAATCGACTTTGCCGCAAATTTGAGACTTTTTTTTTTTTTTTTGCTCTATTGTCCCCAAATTTTTCGCAAAATCTCACGTGAGATTTCCGTAGACCCTCCCTCCCCCTTGGTGAGATCGGGTGAGATTTCGCCGGACCCCGCCCCCTCCCCTATTTCACCTCACGTAATTTATGGATGCCCCCTAGTGGATTATCCCCTTCACTCCGAAAGAGGTGATGAGCATGGTCTTCGTCTTCGATTTGCTCATCCGCGCTTTTTTGGGACAGGGGTAGTTTGAGGTGTGCCACTCAGAGCTTTGGCGTTTTGTCTCTGGGTCTCTGAAGCATTTAGAACGTTTCGGAAGGAGACTTGCCCAGCCGGAAGCATAGCTTGATCGCGTACCATTGCACTAATGAACATTCCATTCCGCCGTGTCACGTACTACCGCACAGGGATTCCCGTCAAGGCCAATCCTACCGCTTCGAGTGCTTGGGGGAAGCTGAGCTCCATTACGTTGTGACGCCAACATCCCCCACCACCGCCGCTAGCAAGTGGAGCGCGCGGCAAGGTACGCTCATTACTTTTCAAACCTACCCTGTATATATAAATTGGCCGTATGAGTCCACTTATGAGTACAGCTGACGATGCACCCTCCTCTGACCTTGATGCATGCACTGATTCAGTTGGGAAGGGCTTCATAAAGACGTGCAGAATCGCTGAACACAATGAATGGCACCGGATTGTGTTCCTGGAATGAATCATGGTACTTCACTACCTCGCATGACAATCGCCGGCGAGTGTCACGGCAGCCTGGCTAGAGGCCCCATTGTTCAAATGTTTTGGAGTGTCGCCTGCGTCATGGTGTGGGGAGCCATGGGGTATAACTTCATCTCACGGCTGGTAGTTATTGAGGAATCTCTAGCGCCACAACGTCATGTTACACACATGCTGCGTCCCCATGTGTTACTTCTCATGCGACAGAACCGTAGTGACATTGTTCAACAAGACAATGATCGTACACATACAGCACATGTGTCTACGAACTGTCTGCGTGAAGTTGACGAATCCCGCGGCGAGCAAGATTCCCAGATCTGTTTCCGATTAAACATGTGTGGGGTGGGACCAGCTCGGATGTCAACACCATCCCGGAATCAGTCTCCAGGACATAAACGACCAGTTACAAAAGCTGTGGACCAACTTGTCTCCGGAGAGGATACAATGGCTTTACGACACCATTCTCAGTCCGGGACAGAGGGAGTGCAACGTCTTATTGATAAGTTGCCAAGTTCTTAAGTTCTTTATAAATTTGACTCGATTTTGTAATAATTGAAATAACATTACATACCCACTGTACCCGTGAAATTTCATTTCATTTCTACCTTCACTTTTGGGTGCTTCAGTTTTTTATGAGGCAGTATATTTGTACACACTATAATATTTCGGTGTAGAGTGCTTCCCCTGAAAACGTTGAATTTTATAATTCGCATAGCAATATCAGCTCTTATGGAAAACAACGTAAGGTCTCATCATCACGCATACGAGAGTATAAACGTTCCCACCGAGGCAAACCGAATCTTAAATCATTGTGCATTTCTGTTTAAGTAAACTAGCGCATGAAACACATGGTACATTCCGCAAATACTGTCTTACCCTTCAGCTCCATAAATTGGTGAAACTAACAGGACCAAAAATAAATGGAAACCTTATATAGTTCCGCACAATTAATTACACAGACCCTACAATAGAGCTTAGTACATATGAAATAAAGGATTTAATTATCTTATATTTCTGTGCTACTAAGTTTAGATTATTTTGTTTCATTTCTAATAAAAATAATTACAACCTAACCTCGGATTGCATTTCACGTGGCATTCTAACATTCCGATCTATCTATTGTGATTACTGTTACCAGCGCCTTATACCTTCTTCGTCGCAGAAGATTCATTCATTAGACATGCCACAAAACGTCTCTATTCCAGGTCACCTTGAGTAATGTAACAAAAAAGTGATAATGGTTTTCTTAATAACATCTTTCTAAATTTATAGCTTATTATCTTGCCAACATACATCTCCTATTTTCAAGTACAATTACTTTTTAACACTGGTGTTGGCATATATATGAATTGCAGCTTTGTGCTTATCAATGAGAAGGATCGTTAACCGTATTTAGCATAATTTCAGATGGAAAAGTGTGAATCTACATGTGAAGTTCTTGTTCCCTCTACTTACGGGATATTTTATTTGCAGTGACATTCGATATAACCAGTAAATTACAAGCATTCATTTGAAAACGTTTTCCTACATTTAGTTTCAATAAGAAGCTCAATTTTTTGTTTAATCAACTCACTGCAATTCCAATCTTACAATTTCTGTCCACAGAGTACTGAAGGTATTAAGAATGAAAAGTTTATTTAAGTTTTAGAGTCCAAATGCAATGTTTTTTTCGATAAAAGTAAACTGAATGTTGGAAATCTCAATCGGTATTAATGTGAAACACAATTCGTAAACATCCTGTTTAAAAACTTTTAAATTATTTCAGAACAAACTGGATTTATCAAAAAAATTTGTTTAGCATTTCAGTTCATGTTCAACAGTAATTAATTAGGATTCATTCGGAATTATAGTTTGATATTATAAGGGGTAAGCCACTCGCGGGCAGCATTGCAGTGAATTGGTTTGATGCTGTATTCGAGAAGTATTGGCGGTTGAAATATTTACTCATCGTTTCCCTATTGGTTGTAAACTTAATATCTGGTTTAAATATTATCCTCATCGAAGTCATATTTTCATTTCTGAGTAATTTTGCTTTTCATGTATTCGCTTTTTAATCAACAATTATAAAAAAAATAGTTGAAATAAGCACCTTCACCCTAACTTAAATTTTATTTCATTCACATTTCATTTTTATAATCTATACTATGTGCTCTGACATCCATTCATCTGTGGCGTTGATGTCAGTGCACCAACATGGTTGCGTATTAATGTTTGTAGCATCCGGTTCGGTTGTTGTCGATGTGAAGAAGTAAGCTAGGCGGAGGAGATTTATTTTTTTCGAGCAGCATGTACGATTAATTCATGACTGTAACACTTTTTCGTAAATTCAACGGAGTCGATGAAGTTCTTCCAATCGCAATGTAAATAGCTAATATTAATGCTAAGTGAGGCATAAATGTGTGCTTCATACTGGAATGGAACTGGCGTGTATTGGTGATGAGGCGTGGAAATATGTTGGTGTAAGAATTAAAAGTAAGTTAATGCCTGGAAGGGAAAAGATGACCATGACCACAAGCAGGCACTCGATTTCAGTTTCAAGTGTGTAGGAAGATTTTATTTCGTAGGTAGAGGGATCAGGGATTGGAATAAGTTACCAAGAGAATTGATGAATAATTTTCCAAAGACGTTGAAAGAATTTAAATTTGTAGAGCACAAAAATAGGTGGGTACAGGAAAAGGGGAAAATGGATGTGTACCGGAGTGTGCGCTCCATCGCAAAGGAATTAAAATTGTTGGTGTCGCCTTACAACTTCAGTCTTCGGATTAAGTAATTAGTACTGAGTAATTGTTGATGGTGTTGATTTGAAAAATGAATTCAAGATAAAAACCGAAAAGTGCGAATGTACTTCAGTTCCCAGTGCTTAGAGAATGGTGACCAATTTCTTCATACTCATGTAGATGTAAAATCGAATTGATCTGAAGCATCGAAATCGGATCAGTAAGAAGAATTTAACTAGTACTACTACTGTAGGAAATGTAAAATTTAAAATATATGTTGCATAAGTTTTTAAAATCTGAGGTAAAAACGAAGGAATTCTTTTTCTGTTATTGCTAATGCATATTTTCCATATTCTTGTGTCGCAGAATTAGCATGCATTACAATATTATTGTATTCTAATTAGAACGTCTGTTTTAGAGGAGTCTTTCACTTCACTAGGGAATATGTCATATTATATAATATGAAATAGTTCCCTGCATATACCTATAAGTATGTTTATGTTGCTGTTAGATTAGGGTCACTAGAAGAATTCTTATCACCGGCTCCAATTATAACCACTGTACACGCGAGGAAGGTTATTTACACCATTCAGTCCGTGATTATAAAAGAAGCCGTAGCATTTAATTCATTGAGTTTGAATTTAGTGAAGGACTCTTACATTGCAAAACTGAATAATTTAATCTTCTTACCAACACTTTTTTTAATAATACAAAATTTATTTTAAAATTTTCTGTTCGGCGTTAATGTTTGTCTTAATACACATCAATTTGAATTTAATATATTTGTAAACTTGAATCCATTTTATTCTGCGACTTAAATAATGGATTTCTACTTACCGCAATTTGTGATACGTAATATCTCGTTACCTGCATTAGCATCGCATCACTATGTGCAATGGCGTTCAATATGAATTTCGGTCATACTCTCTCGCTAAAACTTTTGGTAAAATACATACCTGTGAAAGGGGTAAGCAGGATCATTTTTTTCGGTGAAGTCAAATTGGTTTTAAAGCCTTATTCACAGAGTTTAAAACTCTCCGTCGTGCACTAAGCTAATTGGTAACACCGCAGGATAAAGAGTCTGACATTTAAGGTGGAATGCAAATAATGGAGCGTATTAGAATAGTCTACATTGGGCAATTAAACCTTTCCAGAAGCAAAGTTTGGCGTAATACTGGCAATCGAACATTGGACTCCTCGATTCGCACACATTCAATTACTGAACCTCTTGATCATTCAGCTTTTTAGTAAAACATAGATACTGATACCACTCCCATAATTTTAATACTCTGATTTCTATTAAGACTGATAAACTATGAAGGGCATTGACATTATATTCTGAAAATCAGATTAAGGACGGGGCGGTACTGCAATTTGGTAAGATGTGTCAGTTTACTGCGAGGTAACTTATCACTTGGAGAGCAGAACTTGTTTAGCTAGTTGCGTTGTCCCAGAGAGCACGGTTGAGGGGGGAATTACGTAAGGAGGATGGCGGGGCGCTGTTTGCGCTCATGGCTTGTTTGCGCCGGCGTATCGACAGCAGGTTGAGTTATGGGCCGTCAGGAGGGCCATCAGTCAACCACCGCGGCTGCGAGCCTTCCTCTGGTAGCCACCAGGACAAGCGAGGCCAGGTAACCAGCCACGACACAGTCCCGCTTCACCGAGTGTCTGTCAATCGTGTGTAACCAGACACTCAGCCACAACTAACATGTTACCAAGGTTTTTTACTATAAGAATCGTGGCGTCTGCTTAGTGTAAATTGTAATCAGCGCTAAAAGATCCTTGAAAATAGAATTCAAGAAATCGTATTGTACTAGTTGATAATAGAACGCCAAGTCAGTTACCCACGAGAAAATAGATTTTTGTAGTATTGTTAATTATTTTCATATAGTAGATAGCAAAGACAAGGAAGGGGCTGCATATCGAATTTAACAAATAAGGCAGTGAAGTTAGTATTCTAGCGCAAATCCATTCAAAACATGATCTGAATCAAAACTCACAGAATATTTCTAAATAACGGCCAAAATTTGAATTTCTGTCTCATTTTACTAATTAATTTCTTGACCACGAAATTAGCCCGTAATTCCACTAAAAACAATGCAGAGAGCGATTAACAATTAATTGGATGTATATGAATATTAGATGTAAAATGAATTTCAATGACACATTGTTTTTAGAAACAATGGGAACACTGACGAAGTGTCTAAAAACAGCGTAGCAAAGGCTAAGAAGATCAAATACCCCCGTTTTCCTTAGTTTAGACATGGAGAAATACATTATTGGAAAATAATTGAAGAAGAAATATTGAAAAAGGAGAAATTATTACTGCAATGCTATTGTTCAAAACACATTCACGTTTGTTGTTACTTTTAACTAAGTAAGTCATGAGAGTTTTCTAATAAGAACAAAACATATGTTGCTTAAAGTCCATTCAAGAACAGGGCAATATAGAAAAACTAAACAGAATGATCACACAAATCGAATGGATGAGCACAGTATAGTTAAAGCAATATCATAAACATCGTCACCGTCAATAGGTATAAAGTGAAATCCACAAAAGAGGCGACGTAATAATGTGATAAAAAGAACATGAAGAATAAACAGGTAATATGCATAAACTGAAAATAAAATCATCACACATCTAATTATTTCTTTATGAGGGAAACAGACTTAATAAAATGAATGGTAGTTTGACAATTTCATAGATATTGGAAGAATAACAGTAAGACTTCTATAAAAGTAGTGTATAAGTTAGTGCCCTAATGTCTTCTCGGCATAAAGAACTTTTTTAAAAGTGTCATGTTCAGTGTGCATCGTTCTTGGTGTTCTATTTGATGGTGTTAATAAAATTGATAGATAAGTCAGCGAACTACGATTGATGCAAAACGTCAGACACGAATCACAGAAGCGAGGTGGAGACAAATGAAGTCTCTCCAGATAGCCAGGTACATCGACCAGTGGGTTCACGAATTCCGCGAAAAAGCATCCACGCGAGACGAAGTAGACTCAAAGTTTATCATTTTGGCATCATAAATCGTGCAATGTTTGCCGGGATAACCCAAATTATGGCCATGAAAACTAATGCCTAGCATAAAGTCATCTATGTTTGCTTTCCATTTCAATGATGTCTAAAAAGTGTTGACTGTATTGAGATTTCGATAGATTATTCACTTAATGACTTTCATTTCTGCGCTGATAATTCGTAGTACCAGGACGACCGATCTTCGCTCAATATCATTCGATTTCTGTTCAATATACAAGAATTTGAGTAAAGTTTGATTAAAGTAAAAGGCTTGAAGGCTTCCTAGGCTTTAGGGGTGTATAGTTCATTGTTCTAGCCAAAGAGAAGCTTAACTAAGATCATTAGGCTTACTGATACCTATAACTTCTACGAGAGGAGGCTAGAGCCCTTTCCGAGAAACCAAAGACAAGAACTGATCCTCTTTTTTGTTGTTGTAAAATCGTGGTATTAACTTGAAAAGCAAAACGTTATGAACACATTAAATTTCATCCAAATCGCTAAAGCCATTTTCGAGATTATCTGGTTTACCACATCATAAATTGCTTTTAAAGCAAAATGTTAGTACAGGGCGTTCGCCGGGAAACGCAACCCACTGTTAGCGCTACAAGGAAGAAACTGCTCCCGGCGAGCGAGCGCTCAGCTTCCGGCATTGTTCGACCGTCGGCCGCGGACTATTTCATAATAATTACGCTTCATAAACTTCATAAACTTGTGTGCTAAGCATTTAAATGTGACGTAATTCATTAGCTTACCTTATAAAAGATGCTGGAAGTGTTGACCCTCTTGTGTAATGCACATTTCACATCTTCTGAACATATTTCGAGACACACGCTGCCCTAACTGACTTAATGATTTTTTGGGTGACTGTTCTAGTCGAAAAGCGATATCGTCAATTTTCTCCTCTGTGAGAATACGGTTGACCGACAGTCTCTTTTTGTTAAAAAATGAACCCGTTTCTCTTACTTTTTTAACCAGACGCAGAATTGTTGATTTAGCTGGCAGTAAAGCGCCAGGAAATTCGCGACGAAATTTACTGCGACACTTTTTAAACGACTTTTTCTTCACATATGTATCGTAGAGAAATATTCTTTGTTGCAAACTGTAACGTACCATAATTTTACTCACACTCAAACACGGTACAGATTAATAAGAGTATGAAGCCCCAAACCAGCCAAACCGCAAAGAAACGTTTATTCACAACACTGATTAATAAGAGACTGAAGTCACAAACTATCTACAATGCAAAGAAACCGTTCTTAACAATGTAAGGGTCACTGCACTGCACTGTTGGGGCAGCGGAGGTGTTAAACAGTGCGGTGATTCACGGTGGCGCGTGGCGGAAACTGCTGGGGCGACTGACCGAGCAAGTTGCCGACGGCAACAGACTGGGAGGGTAGCGTTTTCCGGCGAACGCCCTGTATTACGTTGAATACAAATCTTAATGCTAATCAGGGTTTAATTAATGGAGCACAATTTGTGGTAATTCACTTAGACGAATACATCATCAGTGCTAAACTCTTTCACTCCGATAAAACTATGCTCATACCTCGCAGCAACCTCATATCTTCTGACCAACCGTGCCCTTCCAAATAATAGGAAACCAATCCCCAAAATAAGTAACGTTCGTTATGAACATTCATAAAGCACAAGGACAGACGCTTCAAACGGCAGGATTGCTTTTATTACAACCCGTTTTTTCGTATTGACACCTGTACGCGGGTTTTCACGAGTTTGTAGCTTCATTAGTTTTCGTTTTGTTTTAAAGACACATACGGTCAAAAAGTCAACGATGATCACATTATAAATGCTGATACTGTTTTCAAAGAAGTTTTGCATGGTAAAGAAGATTGAAGAAAGGATATCTGACAAAACCAATATTTTAAACATCTACTTTTTTAATGATTTACAGTTAAACATGTAGTATTTTATGAAAACGACTTTTTACAGTAAAAGTGATATTAATTACTAGTGTTCAAAATAAAATACCTTGCATTTACTTATTTACACATTATTATATTACTATTGGGTGGCTGACCACGATACTACTCGCATGGGTTAGCAAGTGTACAAAAATTATTCGTTTAAAGTTATAAGAGTTCCTAGCTGTAATCAAAGAGAACTTAACTAACGTCAGCCCAGCTTACTGGTACCTGAAACGTTTACGAGATGGTATGACCGTCGTTTCCATGGTACAAAATACAAGAATTGCTAAATTTTTTTCCATGTAAAATCGCGTTTTTACAGGGTAGACACCTATTTAGGTAGACTTTTTTTTTTTAAAGTTATCTAAATATGAAATTTCATTTAAATCGTTAGAACTCGTTTAAAGATATAATATAACCTGCATTTTCAGCTTTTATATAAAGATTTTCATTATAATTTTTGAGTAGATAGTTCCAGTAACCTGGATTTCAGTGACGTCAATCGGTAATTCAAGACAGCTTGCAGGTTCATTTTGTATTGCGTGTGCTTCCAATTGCTGTGCTCATTCAATTAATTTACATAATAATGCAGGAGCGTAATTACGCACAAGTTGAGATGTTGTTTAATTGTTCAAATTTATAGCGTAACAAGCTTCATAAAAAACAAATGTGTTTAGGCATAAATGGTTAAACCAAATGTTATTTGCACTTATAAAGAACTGATCATGATATTATACACTGACGTTGTAGCTACTTTATATATATAGAATCAATCATTTTGTTTCATCACATGCCTCTGTAATTGTAATGTGCAATTCATTTTTTAATACAAATTATCTTAATAAAATAACGAATTAAATAAATTTTAATAATTAACCACTTATACTACATGTACCAACGTCGGTAACATTGCCATTTAATACGAACTATTGAAAAGGGAAATACTTGAAAATCATAAAGACAAAATTGTTTTATTACAGAAGAGTTTGCATTAGAACATTACTCGTTAGTAAAAACTACTTCAGAGAATTATGTCTGTGAAAAGAACATACAGTTATAGTGAATGACAAAGAGATTAAATGTCATAATGGCAGTTGTTTGTTCAACTGAAGTTTATGTCAATTATTTCTGAATGTCCTGCAGCAGACACAAGAATCTTCATGTCAACGTGCACCGCTTGAATTTTGTACGTGTGTATGCTTTAGTTTCCATGCACATATATAAGAATTCTTTATTTTGTAGAAATCCAGATTTTACTTTTCGTTTCTTGATCAATCTACGTGACATCTCTGGTAAACCTTCTCCACTAACTTGTCAGAAAGTAATGCAGTGCTTACCATACTATGAACCAACCGAAATACTTTGAATCTTTAGCTGACGCAATCCTTTAAGCGCCCTCAAGGAAGCTCTCCATCTTCCCACGTCGACGCACGGGATGTATGACAGCGCATGAGATGTTTTTATCTTCCAGACATTGTCCAATTTTCTTGAGTAAGCAAACTTTCTACTTATACGTTGAGTGGTTTTTAAGCAAGAACATACCATGTATTTAAACATTTTGTAAGGATTACTTAAGTTACATCCACAGAAATACGATAACAGTGTTCATATAAAGTAGTGTAGTACTAGACTGCCGATCACAGGGTTTACGGAGCGAATAAATCGTTCTTAATTCCCTTTAAGTGTGAGATTTATTTGAAACACGATTAATATAATCTAGTGAGTTCGCGATCAAAGGTTGAAGAGATTATGATCCCGCTGAGCATAAAAGTTGTCCAGAAACCATATTATAAAATACGATGTAGTCTGAGGAACAGCCTGTGGACAGCGAGGAGCAGTAAATCAGCGGGTGCTGAGCTGACCAGGGCGATATTGCTTCGTGGCGTCCCAATCACGCCGAGGTCAACGCCGCAGGCCTTAGAGACGTGACCCGGCTGCGAATAAGTCATTTGCAAGCTTAATACAGACTGCGGGAGACAGTGAAGTCACAAATCAAAAGGGCATTTCTGTTCCACCACCAAATTAGGATGAATTTGGAAGATGGAACAAATGTAAAACTAGGCGAACTAGATGTTTCCGTATCGCTTTATCACGGTGTGTATGCAAAATTATTCATTGTGAAAACCGTTACACTGTTTCCACCCGAAACTCAGAATAGTGTAATAGCCCATATTAGCAGAAGACAACTTCATATCCTTCATGTTTAAACTAATGCTCAGACTGAACAAGTCAACAGATCCGTACCAGACGCTGGAAACGAAATTCCTTATATATTAACTCCAATCTCCTCATCCGAAAAGCAAGTCGTATTGCACGTCGCCATATTTCGCTCAGTTTCAGAGATATCCCAGTATCTTCGGAGCACCTATGCCAACGTCAGAGTCACTTCGTATGTTCACTGTAGTCCCATATACATTCGAGGCACCGGGCGACGTGGCACAGTTATTTCTTTGCTGTCAATGAATTTTTGTGCTGTTGGTACACATGTAGCAATAACGAACGTCAGAATTCAACGTGTTCTGTCAATTAATTTTCTTTAAACGGCATTTTATATTTTCACAATCCCCTTACCGCCGACACGGAATCAGTTGGTTGTTGGCCATTTTCTGCAGTTGCTTGTTAAAGATATGTAAATGAAAACAACTGTTACTTAACTCATTAGCTCAGACACTTCATAACTTCTCGTATATGCCTTAAATCAATTTCTTAACATTTTATCCGTTGCACAGATGTTTGAACCGTAAGCAACGGATATTTATAATTCTGTTACTCCAGAGTTCAGTTTACAATATTTTTTCTCTCTTTTTTTTTTGTTGATTCTGTACATTTTGTCGACGTCTTAGTGAACAAATGCGTCTGACCTCATATTTCGGATAGTTCGAGCTTATTTTTAAGTGTTTTTCGCGTTTCTCTTTTAATTAAACTGATGAAGTAACGAAATGGTTACGCAAAATATAAATAACTCAATCTAATAAGAACTATTAGGAACGAACGTGCGGCTGAGACAGCATTTGGAACACTGCCAGATGCATTTCACCATTCACTATGCGTGAACCACATAGTCGTTTTCCATCTATACTTAGACATAATAAGTTTTCTTTCAGAAAATGTTACCTTATGGCTCTTTGAAAAGTCATATCTTTTACTTTTTCTACATCACCATTAAATTCCACAACTTTGCTATCATAAATTCAGTACCCGAATTATCGTATGAACATTGTGAATACATTTAATTTCAAGAGCACAAACCAATGTCAAAGAAAGAAAAGTAACATTTCTTTTGGTTTTATTTCGAGTATCTTCCTAGGTTCAGAGCGAAATCCCATAATAAACACTGAAAAACTTAGCAGAATCATACATAGTGCAATTAAATCATAATTCTCAAAAGAAGTAGAACATTCAAATTCTTAACATGATAGAAATCTGCCTTCGATACTTCCTGCTGATTGATACTACAAAAATTACCATAAAAATTATTGTGTTATACAAAAAATTACTTTTATTGCTCAGCTTAGTGTTGATAGTTTCATTTTTCTTTATCGAGTTCTACACTTTCTTCATAAAAATTTAGTAAACAAAAAATCAGTGATTTAAATTGATGATAGATGTAGTGATTGTATGAACATGACCTCCATTATGTTATACAAGTAATACCTAAAGCAATTAGATTTAAAACACTTTAAAAATGTTACGGGAGGATATTCGATTCGCATAATAAATTATTCTTTACACATTATAGGTCAATTAAGTGGATATTTTCATTATATCTGCTACTTAAAGTACATCATATTGATAACACACTGTAGAACCATAGAAACTGGTATATGCATGCGTATGCAAACACAAGAGATATGTAAACACTCAGAGTACGGTGCTGCTGTCGGCAACGCCTATATATGACAACAGGTGTCTGACGCAGGCGTTAGATCGGCTACTGCTGTTGCAATGACAGGTTAACACGATTTAAGTGAGTTTGAACGTAGTGTTATAGTCGGCGCACGAGAGTTGGGACACAGTGTCTCCGAGGTGGCGACGAGGTGGGGGTTTTCCCGTACGACCATTTCACGAGTGCACCGCAAATATCGGGAATCCGGTAAAACATCAAATCTCCGACACCGCTGTGGCCCAAATAAGATCCTGCCAGAACTGGACCAACCATGACTGAAGATAATCATTTTACATGACAGAAGTGCAACCCTTGCACAAATTTCTGCGGATTTCGATGCTGGGCCATCAACAAGTGTCAGCGTACGAACCATTCAACGAAACATATCGATACGGGCTTTCGAAGTCGAAAGCCCACTCCTGTACCCTTGCTGAGTGCACGACACAGAGCTTTACGTCTCACCTGGGCCCGTCAGTACCGACATTGGACTGTTTATTATTGGAAACATGTTGCCTGGTCTGAAGAGTCTCGTTTCCAATTGTATCGAGTGGATGGACGTGTACGGGTATGGAGACAAGCTCATGAATTCATGGACCCTGCATGTCAGTAGGTGACTGTGCAAGCTGGTGGAGGCTCTGTAATGGTATGGGGCGTGTGCAGTTGGAGTGACATGAGACCCCTGATACGTCTAGGTACGACTCTGATAGGCGACACGAACGTACGCATCCTGGCTGATCAGCTGCATCCATTCATGTTCATTATGCATTCCGGAGGACTTGGGTAATTCCAGCAGGACAATGTGACGCCCCACACGTCCAGAAATGCTACAGAGTGGATCCAGGAACGCTGTTGTGAGTTTAAACACCTCCGCTGGAAAACAAACTGACCAGACATGAACATTATTGAGCAAATCTGGGATGCATTGCAACGTGCCGTTCGGTAAAGATCTCCACTCCCTCGCACTCTTAACGATTTATGGACAGCCCTGCATGGTGCATGGTGTCAGATCTCTCCAGCACTACTTCAGACATTAGTCGAGTCGATGTCAAGGCGTATTGCGGCACTTCTGTGTGCTCGCGGGGGCCCTACACCATATTAGGCAGGTGCAGGGCCGGCGCTAGCAATTTCGGGCCCGGGGTAAAACGGGTGACCTTTTTTTTTTTTGAGGCCGCTTACGCCCTCCCCCCCCCCCCCCCTACCAAACGCCGGCCCTAGCAGGTGTACCAGTTTCTTTGGCTCTTCTGTGTGTATACAGATTTTTTGCAAGTACCCGCAGCAATTCTCCTTAAAAAAATTGAAATGATAACCACACAATCAAATAGTTATAGGTATTATTGTTGAAACTTAATAAAGGTAACATTTATTTAACGTCATTTACAGCCATTAAAATCATTGCTGTTGAAGCAATTGTTTTCTTCTTTTGAGTCTCTCTCAACAATGTTCTTCATTTTCATTTTAACTTTTAATATTTTTTAAAATTATTTTCTTTCTAATAATTGATAGGTTCTTGAACCTATATTACATGACTATCCTCATTGTTTAAAGGGTCATCTAATAGTCAAAGTTGAAATCATCACAAGCTTCTATAAAACTTTTTTTTTTTTTTTTTACTATTTCATTCCTCCCAGCTGAAGTCTGGGAGGCTGGCTGCTGAAGGATCACAGAAATCCTTTTCAGCCTACTACACTATGGGGAGGAAAAGGGGATGGAATATCGGCCGTGGCCTAGTAGGGAACCATCCCAGCATTCGCCTAGAGTGACTGAGGAAATCACGGAAATCCTCAGACAGGATGGCCGAACCGTGTTTGACCCCGGTCCTCCCAAATGGCAAGTAGCAGTGCGAAATTGCACTACTCAAGCCTCGTTTCCCATAAACAAGAGATTACCAAATATATATTTAAGATATTATAAAATATACCTGCGAAAAAGAGTCCGCATAGCTCAATTTTGTAATATGTTGTGTGCCATACTGAAATAGTGGTAAAATCACGGAGCTTATAGTGTCAAGAGGAGGAATACGACAAAAATATACTAAAAGTCCTTATACCTTTTAGTCGACAGGAGCCAACAATGAAATATATACCCATATTTTCAATAAACATAGCCACATTTTGCAGCCGGGTAAAAAAACAACAAAATAACAACAAAATAACGTGACCCTACCCGAATAGTCATTATTACCCGGTGATAGCTGACAGTTGATGGCGTTTACTGCGGAGCCGTGAACACTGACGTATTAGGTTAGTCGGTAATTCCTCAGGTTAAACCGTATTATTATCGCAGCAGCTACACCCAAACAATTATAAGTAACGTATTATTCTTTTTTCCTTTTTATTACAGTGTTAAAGCATTTGGATATTAATTTTATACGTTGCATTGTATTAAGCGTTCAGAAGACAAAACAATCTTTTTCTTTCCTGATCTTCATTGACTTACCGCAACTGTAAAGGTACCAACTTCTAGGCATTTATATTTGCTATCTTCTTTAAACCCTCCTATCCGCGAGAAGATTTACTACACAAAATCATTTAATAGTCTCGTAGTGAATCTTGGAAGTATATAAGATTAACTTTATAGTAACTGATTCATACGCTTACATTTTCACAAACTGAGTGAAACGTACCACATATCATTCTCTGTATCTTCTGTAGATAATTCTCTTAAAGATATGCATTGTGTATTTATAATTTCATCTATTTATCCGATACAATCGTTTCTGTTACTTGGTATGGTTTCTCGTTTTGTTCAAAGGGAAATTCATTCAAATTATACTGTTTTTCGAAGATGTCTACTGTTGTTTCGACACAATAGCAATCCAGTCTCTGAACATCTCAAATTATTACTTAAGTTTAAGTTCATTAACAAATCTGATATTTCTCTGTTGGTGAGAGATATATTGATTCTCCAGGCAGAGTAGCCGTGGCGCCAGCTTGTTTATATCAGGTATAAAACATGGTCCGGACAGCGTATCGACCGGACGCGCCTGCCGACAGCTGTAGCTGCAGCACCGCAACACACGGCCGTAAGCCACGGAGTTTATTCTGACAACACTCACTACCTGCCGATTTCTACCCTCAATGGAAATAAACAGGAGTAGGACGGTTTACGTCCTAGTGGTTTATAACGTCGGGTTGATGTAATATTTCAGTAATATGGGACTCTACGATATCCGTGGCACCACAATTTGATGTTGTATTCTTATGTAACTCGAGACGACAAATAGAAAGTAAGGATTAATTTTTTTTTTTTTAAAATCTCGTGTGGTTCTCAAGATAAAGTCTCAAAATTGAGGCTGATAGTATACATAAATTATTTTCTTTAAAATAAGAACCAATACAAAAAACTGCAGATGATGCTGATCTAAAACAGCCGTTAGAATTCTGCAGGCTTTGAAGTATATAATGAAATTAAATACCACGATAACCAGTTTATATAAATAGCTGTTGACCGCGTTTCAAGGGTCGTTATTAAAATCCCACCAGCCTACAATCCATATAACTTCAAATATTGCAATTTCACAATATTAGGATTAAATGGTGAGCAGAGGGGAATTTTTTTAAGGGTTCTACTTGATGAAGGACGCGAAAAAATTAATATGACTTCAAATGTATCGTTAGTGACGAAAGGTATTAAGATAATTAATAATGAATTGTAAGAAAGGAAATGTACCAATTGGGAAAGAGCTTCGAGGGCCGATACCGATTAACCAGAAATGAGTAAAGAGAAACCACGAGAAGACGAAACAGACGAAAAAGATTCGATTACAATCAAGATGATTAAAAATTATGATAGAAGTATGATCGTCTGTGTGCACAGTAATAAAAACTGATGTGAAAGTTGTGTCAAGCTTCACAGAAGTTATTCAATGTATCGGTACTGTAAATAAAAATATATTTGAAAATTATCGATGGAGTAATCACTTACAGTCCATAAGGAAAGCGATATTAAAAAATTAACACGAGGTATAAGTATATCTCTTTTCAGGTGAACGCAAATAAAATATAAAACCTAAAGGTGAGTCTACATTCGTCGTTCCAAATGTGTTAGAAAGAACTTATACTTTGTGGAACAAAGAAATTACAGCGTAATATAAAATATATTAGTTATATAAAAATCTGAGGATTACAAAAAGACAAGTCAGGTTCGCGTAGAAGTATTAAAAATACAAAAAATATAAAACCTGGTCTTTTATAATCTGATGGGAGAGGTGCTCCTAAAACTAATGCGTGGTCAGAGCACTACGACTCACTAAGTACGCTAAGTACGAGGAGAAGACAGCCTGCTGTTGTGAAACGGTTTTAAAATATCTGGACCTGAAGTGACGTAATACTACAAGCAATAACAGTACACACTGTTGATGGAAAGTTATTTTACCTTCGGAAACATATCTGCAAATCGGCTTGTTATGGCATCACGCAAAAAACAACATAACAGAATTTGATGTAGTTTTCACAGTTTGGAATTTTAGGGTCTGACTGAAAATCTTAGTTATATCTACCCAACGCCACTTTAAATTTAATGAACAAATTTTTAAGGACTTTCCTTAGTTCAAAATATAAGATTTATTATACTATCTCACGGAAAGGAGGCGGGACATAAAATTAAAAAGAAATTCATTTGAGGCCACCTTAACGCCATCTATCGGTTCTTACCATAAATATTGGATATCGACTAGACGCCATGGATGATATTAGCAACTAATTGTTAAAAAAAAATTAAAAATAAACGACATAACTTCTCTGATGACAACCTTATCATTCACAAGCAAGAAAGCGTCCAATATAATCCATAAATATATAACAAGAACCAAAGGTTTAATCTAAAGACCAAAGACAGGCTGAATTGGAGCTAAGGCTAGTAGCCATTTCCAACAAAAAAAAAAAAAAAAAAAAAAAAAAAAAAAAAAAAAAAAAAATAAAAAATGCTCCATGGGTCGTATATCATAGCAGATTCAGCGACTTACTGAATGATAAAGGAATGTGATGAAACAACCTAAACTGACTATGCTAATCTAGAAGTTGACTACAACAAGACCAACAGCTGTTCCAGTCTACATCGATGAATTCACAGGTAAAAGCTAGTAATGCAAAACGATTTATTTGTTTGATTGTATCTGATTATCAACTGTACAGTTAGAAATTAAACACATTTACTTAAAGTAGTTCTATGGTTACAACAAAAACTATGGATGGTCGATTAATGTCAGAAGACTATGTGGATAGATGCAGGTATTTTGGCTGTAGTGTGGTATTTGTAATCCTCTCTATTCTACATGAAATGGAGGGCTCATTGCGATAGTGACGGGGTACGACAAGTATGAAAAATCTTTCCTTCTTTGTTTCAAGAAATACTGCGTATTATTATTATTCGAGCAGGACAACAGATGTAAGAAACTGAGGAGGAACTACATCAACTTGGCGGAGTTTTAATTGGTTCCTCTTCGTATCATTGTAACATCATTTTTTCTTTACGTTTGCTGGTGGACCCATAGATTTGTCTTTCCTCGAACAATCTATAAATAACATAGAAACAAGATACTGTCGATCCGCGGTGTCGTCTGGAAGAATCTCTTTGTTCTCGCCAACCAATTATGGAACGTCCCTATACTCCGTGCTTATCTTCATAGATCGTCGGCAGATGGCAGCAGGGGTGAAATAGCGTTCTGATATTACTTCGTACATTTTGTTTCCAAAATACAAAAAATAACACTGCAGGACCCTGACCATCCATCTAGACAATTGTAATGTTTGAGCAGAGTACAACAAAGGACGATGGCGGTTGGGTCAGCGCATTATGAGCGGGCGCCAGACACTGCCGAAATTGAGTTAGCCGTCCGGCCGTGTTTCTGTCGAGGGTGATTATATCACCCCGCATTAAAAGGCTCATATTTCATCGGTAATTGAGCGGAAAACGTGCTCGGACCCTCATCCGACAGTTACTCCTGTTTTATTTGAAGTTTTAATAACGACCATCGTTGGAATAGTGGTAGCTCTGCCCCGCCTATATGCCTGCGCGGTACACAGTAAGGGGTGGTCGCGGTACCGGGTATACCTGCTGAATCACTGCCCGCTGAGGGACGGTGAGTCATGGTTTTAACCAACTTCCGCCTCTGATCTACGTGGTTATGACTACAGTATCAAATCTCTGCCGAGATAATGCCATCAATTACCACCATTAACAACAAATTTGATTTTTATATAATTTTTGCTGAAGCATGAATTGACTTTAGTTGCTCATATAATTGATAGTAACAATTATAAACTGTACTGGAAAAAATAAAATCAGTGATTGACAATAAATCTAACCATTACAATAATTTTTAATTTCCTCTTGGACTTTGTAGTACATATACATTAACTTTGTAGTTAATCTGTAAACTATGGAAACGAGGAGCTAAGTGGCACAAACGAAAGTTTTGTCCCTATTTGTTAAGATACACAACGGGCATGCATATTTTTGCTGTTGCGAGCGTCAATATTTTTTGCCATCGTTACACGTGTTGTAAGAAAGAAATTACTAATCTGCCAGTATGTTTTAAACAAAAAAAATATTTTTTCTGGTTTACTGCAATATGTTGCTAAAAATTCTCGATTGCCACGACTAGCCAGAGGCGATTCTTCAAGCACCCTTGCATAACATCAGTTCAGAGTTATGGAAGGATTGAAATTAATACTCGATTTTATAGACAATAATAAAAGAAGATGAGGATTTTAACTGTTTGCGTACAGCAGTGTCTCGGAGTTGTATTCGTCCTCTAAACCTTAACAAATCGTTATTTACGAGTAGAAATAATTGGCATTTTTGGTACCCTCTATTAATTTAAATTACTACACTGGAACAACAAGACTACAGTACAGTTACTTAACGCAAAAACATATAATACGACTTACAGCAAAGCATCTTAGTTTCGAAAATTCTTTGCAGTATTCTCATTTGCTTTTGTTTCTAAAATATGCATAAATTTTCTTGATTTCGAACATTGCTACATGTTTTTTGACTCAAATTAAGATCGGGAATAACTGAGATATGAACGGATCAAAAGGAATAATAACTGTCGTTATACATGTATAATTTGAATTTATTTTTTCGTAAATGAGTAAAATTCACTTTTACTGTTGAATATTCTAAAATAATCACTGGTATGAATCGTCAAAATAATTTTGTGACTAATCAGACATATTTATCAGTTTGAAATAACTGGTGACAGTTTTAATTTGTCTCGCAATCTGCCAGTGTCCCGCGGGTTGGATTTATAGATAAACTTTAAAGTCCATCACCTGAGAATTTATATCTATCTTCACAAACAAACTAGCTTTAACAGAAGTGAAGATCAGGATACGTGCCACTATAAATCACCAATTTATTAGGAAATCGAAACGGCAACGATTTTATTCTTTTTTTTTTTAAATCTGTAAACATTAAACATAACTCAAAACATTAAATCCATTGTGTGACACCACCGAAGCTTGCAAACTCTATTCGGAATAGCTGGTATAAGGCTATGTATTGACAGCTAATTTTATCACTATTAAATGTCGATCTGCACAAGCTAAACCATTAATATATGTAAGCTTTAATGTGGTACAGCATGTTCAAAATTATTTCAGTCTTCTTAGACCACGTGGTAGTTCTAACATGATTCAGTGCAAGCGTCGACATAGCAGAGACAGGTACTGTACATCCATCGTGGTTTCCGGTGGCACTTTTCACGGTTTTTAAGCTATTTCCCGTGTTCATCTGCAGGAATTACATGATTTTCCGAAATTTAGAGTTAAAAAACAACGAATTTCAGATTAACAAGAAACTTAGACAGAAAATATTTCATCCCACTTCATTAGAATAGCGGCTAGTGAGCGCTGCTCGGGGAAATAAGGAAGATGATGATAAATCAGGTTCATGTGAATGTTACAGGGGATCTAAACACTAGTAACTATTAGTGGGTTTTAGAAGATGTTGTAGCCAAGTGAGGAGGACATGACCGAGTAATTTTTAGTTCCCCAATTTGTTTACTTCCTTTTAATCCCCATCTATTGGCATTAGACCAGTACAAAAACAAACTCACGCGTAATCTTAGAACTAAATGCGAATAACATGTATTAACCATTTTTGATGGACGCTTACATTAAATGTTAGACCTAAAAATGGTAAAACAATGATGAGGCATGAATACGTGTCACTTCGTAACGACCAAGAGAAATCTGAAATTGCTCATGGTGGATCAGTCGTAAGGTTTAAGCAAGTCATTCGGCAGGACGCGTCTTCAGATCCCCGTCTGATCATCCAGATTTCGGTTTTATATGGTTTCCCGAAATCACTCCTGAAACGATCTCGACGTCGAAAAGTAAAAAGTCCTATTATTATTTTGGAAAAATAAATTTTTCTCTCGACTAGATTTCAGGTATTAATTACCAGGAACTGATAAAAAATGAAAGAACCGAAACCCCCATTTAGATTAACGGCGTTTTCATACACACCAGAGAAATCAGAGACGGTACCGACGCAGTTTCCGTTGCCGGCGCAGATTCCGGTTCCGGTTCTGGCCAGAGGGAATTTTCACCACACCGACAAAATCGGAGCCAGTGGCAACCTTTTCATAATGACTGCAGTAGCTACTAAGTTTTGGGAAAGAAAGATGTGTGCAGCGTTCAACAAAAGTTATTTCTTATAAGGAAATACGGAAAGTATTTAATAAATAGAAAATATTTGGTACATCTTCTGTTGGCTGTGAGGATCCTGGAAAGGAGGTTATATCTGTTCACAAAAAACAGTTGATTGTTCTATCCCACAAACACTGTTTAACCTCCATCAGCTCAATCCATGTTAGACTATTCTGCAAATATTTACTAATTTTAAATGAGGAAGTTTGTGGTGAATGGGATTATACGATATAAATACCTCTCTGTCACTGGTACCAGTGTGGAAAAGTAGCATCAGGAAAGAGCCATCGCTTCACCCGACTGTCAGGTTCAATACCGGCTCCATTTGCCGGATCCAGGCCACCGAACCTGCCGGACCGGACTCTGTGTGAAAGCTGTAATTTGATTACATTGCATCCTGCGACGGCTCTCATTTTGCCGGTGTGTATTCACTCAACTCAGGTCAGCAATATAAGCATCTCAGCAAATGATGGGCAGGACACCTAACGCTGCAAAGTCTGTCGACAACCACAGAGGCAGGAATAAAACTTTTTAATTAATAACATATGTCAGTCTAAATTTTTTAGTCACGCCAGCTAGGACGTCAACCTTGCAAACATCATGTAACCTTTCAGTTATATTCCCGAAATCCACGTAGAAACTTTAACTTTCACTTTACAAACAAGGAATCATCGGAATTATGAGCTGGAATTTTACAGTTAGAACACTGGTATTTAATTTGTCATCATTTTATTCGTCCCTTTCAGTTAGTAAAGGTATAAAGTAAAGTAACACATAATTTGTTTTTCAGCGATTCGCACAATATTATGATAAATTATATTGTGATATTTTGATATTGTGTTAAATGACGAGAGAACAAAGGAATGCCACAATTTCTGATTCAAACGAAGTGAAATTGTGACTACATAAAATCGAGTTTGATTCCCTCAATTGGCACATAACAATAGTGATCTCTCTAAATAATAATTAACTAAAGGTTAGTTTATATTAATAGTGTCAGGATCTGCAGGATACGATCAAATTTCAGAAATGGTGGCGATAAAAAATAATTAGGGCGAGCGAAGCTAGCCCTTACACTAAGCGACGATTTTACACGTTTTGGAAAAGAACTATTGCAACTCTAGAAGTGAAACTGAACATAATAATTCAAAGTTAATCTTGGATATGTCCTCAACCATTATTTTTGCAAAAAAAACAAATTTATTGCAATAATTTTTATTAGTAATAAACCTTGCATATTGCATGTAAAATGATGACACCTGCCAGATACGTAAAGTGCCGCCATCTGTACAATTTTTGTGAAAAACAATTCTAATCGAAAATAACGTTGCCACATACTGAATTGTTGAGAGAACCTTACTAAATATTTAAATTATATGTTCAAAATACATGGAGGTTCTGAAAACGGTTTAACGGGAGAAACATACTATCTGCATTTTAAAGCGTCAGAGATAATGGCTCCGCGGTCAACGATACCGAGCCAACGATTAAACTATCTACTAACTTCTTTCGGTAAACTGTTTCAATGAAAGCTGTTTTCATCACCATATGTTCAAAAAAATATTCGGTGTTTTTCTGTATTGTTCCTCTCTCACCTCGAATGTCCAGTATAGCGTAATAATTACATCTCTGTCGGCAAAGTTTTCCGGAGTCCCGCCATCTGGAAATGTTCAACAATCAGGCAGTCAGCAGTGGGCTGCGTATATTCTGTGTTATTGCTGTGGAATTACGTGTCATGGTTTTTTGGTGTAGTCTAGTGAAATCACGAATAGTGTACAAGATATTCGAGGCTTGTGTAACTTTCACAGCTGATAGTAATTTTTTGAGGATAATTTGTACCGTTGAAGCAACGAGGCGCATTAAACACGACACATACTTTCTGTCAGTCTAACCAGGCTTCAAATATTCAAGAAGCAGAAACGTTAAAGCAAAACATTTATTCTTCTACTAAAAAGACAAAAATAATACACGTCCATAGTTTATCATTATTTTTTATTTATTTTGCAAGAAATCATTTACATCGTCCGGTAGAGAATTTCGTTCATCTCACAGTGAATATGTATCACAATGAAGTCACACGTTCTGTATATAGTGTAAAAATCTTTGAAGGCCAAATCAAGTGAAAATTTTAGGAAATTTCTAAACAGAAATGAAGTTTAAACTTTTGTAAGTAATTCGATTAGTATGATAATATTTCCGTTATCTGGTACATTATCCCATCTGTTCGAGGTACATATCACACATGTTCTGTGATCCTTCAATTCTTTGGGGTTTTTTTCTCGCAAACTTTCTCACGTCTCAAATGAATTTACGTGATCCTTTAGTTAAAAATGAGCCTAAAAGGGCTAATAACAATTTCGCTGCTGCTGTTAATACAAATTGCTCAACAATACATTCCAAACTTTTAATAGCGGCAAATAAAGTATCTAGAGAACTCGGTATACATTCACTTGCTCAATTTCAAGTGCAAATTCATGACCGTAAATTTCTATTTATACATGAAATACATTAAATGAGTATGGTTGGGTGTAGCCTTACACGAAAAATTGATTTCTATTACCAAGAGCTATGCCTTCTAGTAAAGATGAATCATTTGGTGGATTGGTTATGTATATTTTTGGTGATGTCACACAGTACGGATATCGCACAGTTAATGACAACCTACTTTACTGTGGATAAATTCAGCAAAATAAATTCCCCTTAGAACGAAAATTATTATTCACATCAAGTAATCAAAAATATTGTTACGTATCCGTATCATTCCAAAAATGAATCTTGACAAAATATTACGAGATATATTTTATCCTGTTGTGAATGGTGATAGTACAATTGAAAACAATTAAAAATCAATGGCAAACAGTCTACAAACTTTTCCATTACGAGAATGTAAGTTTACCTACGATGGAATCAGACTATTTGCAACAAATAAAAATCTAAAAGAATTTAATCAGCAAAAATTAAAACAATTTGTTCAATCTGTTTCTTATATTACAGCTGTTCATAATTGGTCTGCAGCAAAATCATAGAATATTGAATTATTAGGTAGTCTGGAACCATGTAAATCTTGTCTATCGGATTCAAAGTTATGTTAGGTTCCAATTCATGGGTCGAAAAAGGATTAGTAAATGGAGCTTAAGATTAAATTTAAGATTTTATTTATGAAGAAAATCCAAGTTCGTCTCATCAAATGCTACGGTTGATAATGGTTCTTTTTAAATAATTATTTTCATTCATCTTATGAAAATAGTGGTTGTGTTCCGATTCCACCGACAACAAAAAAATTTAAAAGAGGGAATATAAATTGCTGAAGAAACCAGTTTCCGTTACAATTGCTTTCGCAATCACACTTCATAAATGTCAAGGCTTAAAATTGGATAAAGTTGTTGTAGATATTGGTGAAAAATAAACTTCTGTTGTTTTAACGAATTTTGAGTTACTGAGGGTAAAAACTTTAGAAGGCCTAGAATTAATTAGAAGATTTTCTTACGACAGGATTAGCAATATAAAAAAATTCCAGTATGTTAAAGAGTAAAAAACATATTGAAACTCGATTTTTTTTGTTGCGTATGATTAAAAACAATTTAAATAAATTGATTTTTTTATAAATTAAAGATTTCGTCTTATTATAAATGTGCCAAGGTATTTTTTTTTTCAAGAAAATAAAAACAAGGTTTTTGATAATAAGTTTAAATATTAGAATACTAATGATTATTATTTAATTTCTTGAGTTACATATTATTTTTGTAATAAAAAATCTTGTCTAGCCACCTCAAAGCCGTGCATTTAGCTAGTATATTTGAAATTTCACCCATCTATTAACACTTCATAGTTTGAGCTTTCCTTGTTAGAGTGGTTAATTAGCTGCCTTCCGCAGCTCAGTCATCCCACGAAATATCAGATTCTCTATTTCCACTCTCCAGGAAATTTTCAGGCTGTTATGGATGAGAAGGTCCGTATCATCTCTAATATATTTAAGCTGCAGCTCATTTAATTTTGAAGTTAGAACACTGCCAATTAATTTCATCAGCCGAAAATGATAAGAACTATTGTTACGAAGGAATTAAAATCACTTCTCCAAAAAATCCGATTTATTCTGCAACTGCTTTCATTAGCAAAATTATTTCAACATGCGTAACATCACTTCTTAACACATTACAATGTTTTGAACCCTCTCCATAATACGGAGCTTCAGAAACACATGCATGATTTGCTACAAAACTTTCTGCTGCTTGCAATCGCAACAGGCAAAGATCTAACCCATTCTATCCCCCAGAGACTATACACACTACAGACTAAGGAATCCTACGATGAAACAAATTAATTTAATACATTAGTATAATTACTTATAAGCATACAGCAATAGCTAAGCAAAATAATAATGATTGGTGGGGTGTGATGTTGTCACAACAAGATCCCAAAAAAAAACGCCAAAAATAAATGAAAATTCTTCCAATAATTAATTTTGAGTCATTTAATTGAAAGTTTATGCGACGAAACTTTGGTGCACTGATTTACAAAAATCATTAGCACTGACCCGAGATGCTATTTCGTGAAAGAAATTCCTTTAGATGAAATTGAACTGACCCTCAACGCGTTATCGGATGGCAGAAAACCTTTAAATCTTTCTTTATTTATATGTACGTATGTTATTACCAAGTTGACTGACGAATGTAAAGAATTAATCCGACAAACGGAAATGGTCCGAGTATCCCACTCATAAATTTATTTTCGTAAATCAAACTCTCCAACATCCTACCATCAGGAACGCCTGGCAACCAGCTACCGCACTGCTGACTTATCGAAGGTTGCAACTTTCTTCCGCAGAAAATATCTGAGTCGTTTGTCAATAGCAGCGGGCCCTCCCATTTGGTTGGGGTAACCGAGTGTGTGGGAGCGACAAGTGGCAGCGAGAGTGGAGCGTCGCTTCCACTGTGGGCGAAGCTAAACTCTTACAGTTGTTACTTATCTAGTCAAATCGCACAGCTATTTACAACTGAGTCACAACTTTAATTGTCACAATTGTGTGAAAGAATTTTTAATGTAAAGCAGAATTAACAGCACTTAAGGAAAGTAAGAAGATATATAACGAGATTTATTTATTCATAATGCAGTTGCTTTTTATTATATCTCAGTATTGGTTAACTGAAGTAGCTTTACAGAGACACAAAAAGATAAATGAAACGTTTCTATCATCTTTCATACTGTCGGTCAAATAATCATATCGAAGAAATTAGCAGAAAAAACGAAAGAGTCTACCAGATTGGCGATTATTTTACCGATGCAAACGTAGCGATTTTCTTATAAAATATTATCTGTATTTGTAGTATTCGATGTGACTGAGTGATGGAAATAACTCGAGCAGAGCTGCAAACTTTTGTAACGTGTGCAAGAACACGAGGAACTACTGAACTTCACACACAAGGGTCGCAATGTAGCAGAAAACGAAGTCAGCAAACTTTGCTTCGAAAAAGGAACAGAAGTAGCGTACAAGTTGCTTTAGGCAAAAGAGTGACCAATATGTGATATGTGACGTAAAACTTCTTTCACAGTTACCCCCCCCCTCTCCCCCCACAAATGTATTTTACAACGTTTCGAGAAGAATAACATATCAGCGTACGACAGTAACTTTTCACTAGAAGTAATGGTCGAAAAAAAAGTAATTGAGTTCGGATATGAATCCTGTCTGAAAAAATAAGTAAGCTAAAAGTAAATCGATATACTACTGTACCAGCTCCAAGCGCCATTTAGTTATGCCTAATTTAATCACCTTTGTCTCCCGCAATGTAGTCATGCTTACCGACTGGGGACAAAACCTTGTAAACATTTACAAAGTGCCAAAATGAGGCATCACTGTTCTGATCATATTTAATGTATTAAGTGACAAATAAATATCTTCACGAGAACCTTTTTTTTTTTAAAAAAAAAGATAACTGTATTATGTTTCATCCCATTAATAAATGTGAGTGGTATCTTCTGATAGCAGTATGAAACAAGAATGAACCTACGAATGCCGTCTGCTCTCCAAGCGTATCGTATCCTAAAACACTACAATATTACATCGCCGATATAAATGTTAATACTACCATGAAGATTGATCAGCATTTATAATGAGAGAATATTCTCACATCAAACTGTGCAGAAACTGCTTCGAGCCGAAAAAAATCTTGATTTCGAGGAAACAAGGTATTTTCATTTTTCAAGTTTTACTTGTGAACCAGTGTGCATGTCTCTGATAAAGGGTCAAATACTAAAGACAATCTCTGAATTAAATTTACCCTTTATCTTCCTCGGAGACATGAATAGCAGTATGTAAATTTCACAACAAAAACTATTGGGGAATAAAGATTTTTGTTATTACTGACGAACAGTAGTAATAGTAGTAATTTGGTTTGGTGAAATTGTGTATCTACCGTGTTCGTGACTATGATTTAAATCTCTGTTTCAGTTTAATGATGATTTTACAAGGGGACACTGTGGTTTTGTTACAATGTCATAAGTGTTAGCTGCGGAAAATACGTCTGGCTCCTTATGTCTCAATCAATTTTGATTTATAATAGACATCATATGACTATCGGTGAAGTATAGACCTACAGCCGAGTCAATTGGTAGAGCTAATTTAGGCAAAAGAAATGACAAAACTGTAAAATACCACAAGTTACTAAAGTTGGTTAAACAATTTATAAAATTTGTAGTAACAAGTCCACCTTCATAAATTGTACACAGAAATAACTGTAATGATATGTATATAACAATGTGCACTTAAAACAATTAGCGGAGAAAATAAACCAAAAAAGGATAGGTACTGCGCTACACAGATTCATCGAAGAATCAATACCGCATTCTGAGAATCAGGCGTTAACTGTGTGAAAAAATTGGACACTTATTTTAATACTTTGGTTGTATGAAAGTATTAGGTAGGACAGTATAGAGGACGCCAAATGTTGAATATGACTGTGAGATAGGTGGCGGGGTGTGTGTGACGGGGCTGCGGCCGGAAGACGCCACGCCCCGCCCCGCGTGTTGTTGCCGCCGGTGGCCGCAATTTAGCGGTAATAGCCGCCCGTCCGGCCGGCCGGCGGCTGCGACTGGCACAGTATTGATTGTTGCGCCGCGGCGCGGGGTCACGGCGCTGTGCGTGTCAGCATGCCACTCAGGGGCACGCTCTGGTTAGCACCGATTACTCAATGTCTACACTAACGCGACTTCGTTCAGGGATCTGCTGTTATAGTTTCACGTTACGAAGAACCAACGTTATATTATTTGACTGAAGATTACATCATACATATTATTTCTAAGAGGCTTTTCTTTAATGAACCATGTTTCACCGTTTAACTTAACCAAAATCTATAAATGAAGTATCATTTATAGTTTACGTTCTCCCGATTGCTAACATCATTAATTAAAAAGAAATTTTTAGAAATTCAACCCATAAATGGCAAATTAATTAACAATCAAGGTCACGGGTATGCGATAGTTCAGACTCAAGCTGCTAGGCAGCGCTTGCATCGGTAAGGAGAGATCGCATTGCTGCTAGATAGCTGTACGAAATATATCAGAGATATTGATATACTGTGTGCGTTTTCAGGACTGACGATCTTTTCGGATATTTCTTGTGTCTGTTAAGGAAACATTTCATAGTTTCTAATATAAGCATTTTGCTAAGAACCTATTTCAGTCGACAAATGAAAAATTGCTCCAAATGAGTCAGTTATTCTTTCATCCACACCGATCTTGGTGGTGTAACGGCTAACGTTCTGGCCTCGCATTCGGGAGGACGGCGGTTCGAAGCCCTGTCCGGGCATCCAGATTTGGGTTTTCCATCGTTTCCGAAATCACTCCAGGTAAATGCCGGGATGCTTCCTTTAAAAGGCCATGGCCATATTCCTTCCCATTCCTTGCCCCCTCCCCCCCCCCCAAATCCTTTCCCGTCTCTAAGGACCTCGCTGTTAAGAGACATTAAGCAGTTAAAAAAAAAAAAACTTTCATCCTAACAAAAACCACCAACCTCTCTATGTATTGTATACCATTGGCGAAATTTCCGCATGGGCCACCTAGTTGACTTTAAGCTTCTACAAAAACAAAAATATCTTATTAAGTTGTTCAAGTCAAGCCTTATAAAAACCCACATTATTAGTAACTGATAAATTATGCAGGAGACAAGGATCAATAGTCATAAGAAATTGCGAATCGTTCGTACTAATTCAAACGTTCATCTCTAATTACTCACCAAATTAATATTGATATTATGTTATGATAATCGTAAAAATGTTTTACCACCACTGAAATGAAAGAGAAACCAGTCTCCAAATGTTTGTTTTCTCATTGTGTGGTTTCTGGCATAGACACCAAGCGATCGCTGCTAGTTGCATCCAAAGATTATTCCTTTCACCCTATCGTACGATTTCCTCGATGTTCCAACATTATTCAAGAATAATAACGGGTTACTTCATTAAAGAAGTTTGCTATTTTTCCTAGACTCACACCCAGATTGTTTAATGAGTAAAGTTGGTAATTGATCTACTTGAATGGAATTTGAATGAAACTCCTCTGTAACAAGTAAAAGTAAATACGGGTTTTGGTGCACCTGTCTGGCAGACGTTTTGTGTCTCGTAACCATCATCGAAAGAAGTTAATTTTCACCTAATAAAATGACTGTTAACAACCTTCCGTTTTCCCGCCGACTTTCAACATCGGTTCAGACAAATTTCGTGTGCCACTCTTTTCTAGATCTTAGCCAAAATATTCCCGTAACAGGTCTTATTGACATAGCCGGACAAACAAGAATCGAGTCGCAATTTAAATAAATGTTAAGTGAAGATTTTAAATCTGTTTAACCGACATTAGCAATTACTACACTTATTAACCATACATTTCACATAGTGTCATTTTGTCAAGTTATAAAATTCAGTGCAAACGAGGCCTTTATTACGAGGAGAGCCACGGGGTGGGTGATGCGCCGGTATTACCACCAGCGAAAAATTTTAATCCATTTTGTGTCGCATCAGTCCGTCAAATATAAAACAGGACACTGACACGTTTTTTGATTAAATTTGAATCTATAATGAGCCTGTATGTAACATGCCAGACTAACGATGAATAGGGTTATTTTCGGTTTAAATAACGTCGCGATTCAAGTCGCCCCTTCCGTTTCCCGATTATTCAACAGAATTATGTCAATATTCATTGAATATGTTGTATATCCGGTGGAATAAAGCCTTTTTCAGTCTTAAGCAGTTTATTATTTAATTTATTTGTTTTAATGCATGGTAATGTAGGGCGCATTAACCCCGAGAATATAGCGCGCCTGAAGATAGATTATGCATTATTTTGAAGCGATGACTGTCTTTCTCCTATCATGTTCGTCATAAACGCTGAATGCTAAATATAATATCAGTTACTTTCCACGCACTCGTGGTACAGGTCAAAACAGTGAGGTTTGATGTATGCTCTCTACAGGGAAAATTTCAATCTTTCAAATAAATATAAACCACACACTTTTATTAATTTATGTTGTGTTAAATAATTTACGCAAATATTGCCACTAATCTAAACTTCAGATCTAGATTTCAGCTCTGAAACACAAACTTACGTAATTCTCCAACCGAAATTTCAATATAGAAAATTAAGTTAAATATTTTATGATATCTCAAGATTGTAAAAGTCGTTTAATACACGTAACGTTTGGGATATTATACCTTTTTGGGTGCATGTATTTTGGTTTAAATTGCTGAAACATTATTTACGCGGCTATCAACGATGCTTCTGATTCAAACTGGTCTTGTGTGAGGGCAGATTTACACGAATGACTGGACTTAAATTTTTGTTTACTGGACCTTTGATGCTTATGGTCCAGTTTAGGGGCTCTAACACTTCCGTGGCATTACCGTCGGCTAGTGAAACACAGAGCATAAATCACCAAACGGAAATTAGTGTTCAACACCATCCTAAGATACTGCAGTATTAATTTATTTCAAATTGAACTTCAAGGAGAACAGCGCTTCGCTGTTTAGGAACTGGCAGTTGTGTTAAAAAATACTGCAATCTTCCATACAATATCGTAATACAAGATAGGTTCACAAAGCAGATTACCTCAGCAACCATCCAGAAAGCAGGTTCGGTGCAAAGTACTCTCCGTAAGATTCTCGATGAGGCAGAATTTAGTTTACGATCACCCTTACACTTGTATATATTTTTGTGGGAAAAGGGGGGGGTGGAATTAAGATTTGAAATTTCACCAGAAGATGGCGACCGTGAATTTGATCGCCGAAATAGCGTGTGATAGCACATGTTTAACTCGGCTAGTTACCCCAGAGTATTTCATAAATTCTTAACGCCGAGAGAAACTTAGTTCTTGAAGATTTGAAATGATAAATTTCCACCGGTCACTGTAGACGAGGCATTTCAAACTGCTGGTAACTCAGACAGCAGTGTCACGCGGGTATAAAACGTAGTTCAGATCCTTAAACTATAAAATGAAGCTGCAGTGCTGCTTCTTCAGTGTTATTCACTGTAGTTCTCTACCTAATAACAAATATTTTTTTCTTCATGACTTCTGTAATAGGAGAGACGATATGTAATACCACGTGTGATCTCCAATTACACGAATAATCGAATGCTTTAATTTAATACCTGTTGTCAGATTTGAGTGACATCATTAGGAGACTAATATCGTTCTCTGCAGTAAGTTAATAGTCATGTTGGTGAATAGGTTTTTAAATTTAAACTGTTTTAAAATTATATCGTTTTTCAATTCTGTCTTAGATACAAAAATGTACAAATTGCTTTTTGTTCAATTAGATCACAGCAGAGTACTAGTATTTGGTGAAATGAAATCAGAAAAATGAATTCTGAACGTCAGTTAGTGTAGAGCTAGAGCGCAGATCAAGAATGATTTTGGCATTAATTTCCTATTACTATGCTATCTCTCTCTCTAAGTTTAGGGGGAAATCAATACTCCTGCAAACAGTAGAGAGAATTAGGAATTTCGTAATACATGCTTTACGCATCCTTTCTGTTTAGCATATTCTCATGATGGTTTGTATTTCATTGGTTAATTTTATGTTTATTTTTACCTTTGTGGCATTTTCTATGCAAGTCGATTTCGACAGGAAAAAGTATTCGAAATAATTCGACGCTAATTTTTCTACGTTTTTAAATGATTATGAAACATTCATGATCTTATTTGTTTATTAGACCTGAAATATTGTAGGTATACTAGCACACACTAGTGCAGTAAGCAATTGTTGTAAAACTCTCGGTAAAGCGTTATTGCCGGTTGCTTGAAAAATGTAGTCTGACCAAAGGCAAAACTGAGGGAAGTGGGTAATTATTTTACAGCGTCAAGAGTTATATGCGGATGCAACAGTAATTACTGCTGGTGAAATTGCGAGTCGATAACGTCAGTTACCTCTGGCTTTCCTGAAACGCGCCCGGGGGTCTGCAGATGCTGACGAGGTTATGCAAGCAGAGAGTGCACGATTAACAGGAGAGTGCGCCCGCGGCAGGAATACCTGGTCGGCAGCGCGGCGTGGTGTCCAGTAAATCAGCGCGACCGCAGCCATCGCCGCACACAAATAATTATAGCCGCTCGCCGCCGCATCGCTGATGAGCGGAATTCCAACGGCACTACGCCGTGATGCGATGTAATGCCGCGGCCGCAGAGGTCGGAAAAACCACCGGCACGCGCTCCGCAGGGCTGCACCAACGTCGGCGGTGACACACACACACACACACACACACACACACACACACACACACACACACACACACACACACACACAATAATTCATAACCAACTGCAATCCAACTCGCTCAATGAATACGGGATTTGTGTACAGGGATAATATATGTTTTATTATTAAAATCTTGAGCATGGCTGCGTTACAGCAACGGTGAAACTCGTATTAGGTACAATAATAGCTAACCAGTTGCTTAAATTTTTGATTTATCAAAAAATTTAAGCAACTGGTTGGTTATTATTGTACCTACTACGTGTTTTATTATTGTTATTATTTTTACTCCGCGA
Source organism: Vandiemenella viatica (assembly GCA_031002005.1). NCBI lineage: Eukaryota > Metazoa > Arthropoda > Insecta > Orthoptera > Morabidae > Vandiemenella > Vandiemenella viatica. Next base: position 255,328,681 of record JARYHS010013630.1, on the reverse strand, counting down.
TTCATTAAAAATGGGTGGCGGAGGATGCGTTGCAGCTACCCTAATGTGTAATCGGAAAGGATATACCGTAAACCGAGGCTACTTTGGTACACTTTTTTTTTTTTTTTACTTTTTGTAAGAAGTCAGGGAAAACGGTGCCATATTGTAAAATTAAGGTGAATTATTTGGGTAGATCTGTCCTTCCTCTTTCGAATAATGGTACTACCAGCCAAATTACGACTATTTTTTATACAGAAATTACCTTCCGTTTATATACCAAAGTTGCCTCATGAAGTGAGGAAATTTTGGGAATAGTAATTTTTATTTGGTTAAAATCAATTGGAAAAGTGGTTGATACCAAAGTCAGAGTACAGTAATTTTATTCAGTCTCATATAAGTTACATTTTAGGGATTGAGGATTTTTCCCCCCCTCTCTGCACCTCAACTTGCAAAGCGTTCGGCATAAATATTTTGATACGCTCTTCTGCCTATGTCTTTAGGGGGCGACCACTAATGACGTGAGGTGTTTTTCAGGAATGTTGGACCCGACCCACTGTGGTGAGATATGGAGATCTGGTCGAACATAGTACCCCCCGCCCCCCTTACTGACTGATATCGTAATTAAAAAGATGATGTGAGATATCCGTCGAACCACCTCCCCCCCCCTCTCGGTTAGATTTCGCAGGACAACCTATTTCACTTCAAGTAATTAATGGTCATCCCCTTAACAAACTTGGGAGACTTCAGATGTCTTTTTGGATGATGTGCTCGATTGAGGATTTATCAGTAAATATTTGAAAGTCTGTATTTAACGTTATCTACAGAGCACATATTTTGCATTCTCAAATATAAGAAATTCTTTTTAAGTAAGAATTTTTATTACTTTCTACGATTGTTAGAAGAATTAGTAACTAATGCCACCGTCAAAGCGACCTGTCAGATTAAATAATGATTCAGTTTAAATCAAATTTAGAGCTTTTTCCAATTTAATTCTTCATTGATCTTATAATTTTATCAGATAAAAAATTGGGAGGAGGCTGTAAGGGAATAACGCCACTAAACATGCCTCAATTATCTTTATTTGGTACTGAAAACAGTACTTCTTACTTTACTTCATTTACAGGAAATATAATGTGCCTCACAAATTATCGGTAAACTATCAGTTCAATTGCATTCATGCTGTCCCAATGTTGCTCCGCGGAAGTCTCGAGATTAGGAAACATTGCCAAAATTTATAATATTACAGGTTACAGTTTTTATTATTGTCTAAAACGATAACCAGGGCATGTATTTCTTGTTGAAACAGAGCACTTTGAAAATCGTCTCTAAATTAAAAATGGCCACCGTTCATGAAACATGGTGAACAAAGATTCGAAAAACTGCTGATGTATAGCAGAGAAAAATAACACTTCGAATGACGTTAGCAAAGCTATAATGCTTCACAACTGTCAGTTGCAGGATATTTAAAACACTTGAAAAAAAGGAAGTGTTCCAAAATTTGCCCCGCTGCCCCAAACTATCCACGGCTTACGGTACGGGATGTGGCAGGACGCGCCCATGGACAATTTTGAGGAACAATCCCGGCATTCGCCTGGAGCAATATGACAAAATCATGGAAACCCAGATCAGGAGGGCACGAGAGGTTTCTCGAGACCTACTCCCGTCGGATTCTAGGTTTTCTCTTTTTATTACAGTCCATAATCACTGCTGGAAAAAATGGGTCGGTTTAGGCCCTGATTTCTCTCATATTATGAATGTTGCTGGTAGTGATATGTGTTTGTTGTCATCCTAAAATAGGTCAATCGTCAATTTTTCAATTAGTTTCTGTCGAGAACAACGCCTTCGATGCTCCAGATCTTCCCAACCTAACTCCATCAACATCACACTTACGCTTTTCCTTCAGCTATATCATGAATCGGGCTGATTTTCTTTGGACATTCTCCAATTCTTCCATTAACAGCTTTTGTTGTTGGTTCCCTACAGAACAACAATATTTTAATGAGGTCGCACCAGTGCTTTGTACGCAACCGATCTAACTTTCGGCGTGCACTGTTTTAAATTACAATCTAGAAATCAGAGCATACGATTTGATTTTCCAATTACATTGTCAATATGCTCATTCCACGGCAAATTATTACTAATTGTTACACCAAGGTATTTAGTGGAATCTCCCGTTCTGACGACAGTGCCACTAATTGTATATTCAGAGCAACCAAGTGTTATGTTTTTTACAGTTATGAAATTTAATGATGAATCTCATTTCGAAACAGTGTTAATAAGAGCTTACCTCTGATAACTGCATTCGCCGAAGCGGGGGATTACTGCCTCAGTTCCGGCAGTATTGATGGATTAGGCTACATTATCAGCTTAATACGACATCAAATTTCTCTATCGACAATCTCTTTATATAAAAATGGCACTTCCGGATGTTGTTGCCTAAAGAGAGCTGTTAATGTTATTGCTTGTATGTTTGTTTGTTTTTGAATACTCATGTTTGTCTCATGTATCTCTTTTTTCGAGAGGAAGTGAAGGCCCGTGTAAACGTTTGCAAAGAAACTGACTGGAACGTCATGGGGTGCTCGTGCGCACTTTATTCAAGGAACAGTCCATGGCATGGCTGTCTCCGCAGCAGAATACTGTTGCTCCAACTGGCTTACTAATGTTCGCACTGCTAATGGTGGCACCCAACTCAAGAGAACACTGAGTGATTTCATTAGTTCTACCCCAGTATCCAGGCTGCATTCCTCCACCAAACCTCCGGCGAAAATCGATGCTGCTTAGAGAATTGGAAAGAATGGAGGAAAACCTCTGCATAGCGACCTTCTCAACCTACTTCGCACAACGTTAAACTCAAAGAGACCCGACTACATGGAGGCAGCTAAGCTTAGGGATAACAACTTTGACTTCAATACAGAGAGGATAAGGGCGTGGGAAGCCAACAGCCCGCACAATTGTGGGCTTGTAAAAGAGCCGACAAACCGTGTTTCAGGAATTGACCCGACTAGGCTGCTTTGAAGCCAAATGAACAGTGTCGCACAGGAGGACATGGTGAGTCAGGGCTCTGTGAAAATGTACTGTGTGACTGTGGAGGTATCCAAACCAGCGACCGCAGTGTGATTGGTTATTCAGCCCTCTACCTGGAGGCTTGCTCAACCAGCAGCAAGCCGGACGAGTTGCCAGAAGATGGCTCCAATTCCTAGTTCTAGTTATTTGATTAATAATTTGTATTTTCTTACTTTAGTATACGATAATAATAATAATAGGGCACACTATTAAATACTGTGTACTGCTAAGCAGGCAGCGTCTTCGTAAATAATGAGACTCACTATTGATTAACGTACACTTCTTTGTGTCAACGGGACAGTGCGCCTTAAAGCGCCGCCATACTTCACAAAAAGGAACTACAATCCCGCATTCAAGCATAATGCTGGATGTAGAGGCCCGTCTGATCAAGGTTTTCTAGCGGTTTCACCGAGGCAAATGTTAGGTCAGTCCGCAAATTTCCGACTCTGTCACTACACAATAAACCATCAAAAATAATACTTATCACAGTTCAGACAGATAACCAGTCTTCTAACCGTCTGCTAGAATAGTGGGCACAACGGAGGCTGAATGCACGATCACGGTAACAGGCTACTGGTCATCCCCATCTTGGATTGAAAAAAAAAAAATAAAAAACTTGGTGAAGACTCCTGATTGTTTTTAAATATTGTCAGGAGTCTAGGCACCAGTTTGAATCCTCTTCCGGGCATCCAGATTTGGATTTACCATGGTTTACCCAAATCACTCCAGGTGAATGCCGGGATGCTTCCTTCAGAAGGTCATAGCTGAATTCCTTCTTCCTTGTTCCTAGTCCCATCCCACCTCTAGTGACCACGACGTCGACGAGGTGTAAAGCCATAGGAAAAAAAAGGAGTCTAGGTTAGGTTCGTGGTCACTGACTCAATAACATACAAAGCAGTAATTAATAGAAACAACTCTTAAGGTAGATTTAAATAAAAAATGCTATGCACAGAGTATAAAAGTGAAAAAAAATTTAGAGGCAGAAAATGAGTTTTTACAATCACAGGTCATGCTCGCGAGGCCTGATTTGACCAATTTCTTCAGTTAAAAATCTTTGGATATCTTAATGTCGATTTAAACAACAAACCGTTCCATAAAGTCTAAAAGAGACAAAAAGGAGATTATAGGTACAGAAAATGATTTCGTTACCTAATGTGTATGAAATACGAACCTGTGCCGTATTTAACTCTAAATCTTACCATTGAAAAACTTGAAAAATTCCTATGGAGTTCTAATAGGGACGAAGACGATATCATTACATACAGATGTTCTAGCAGAAGGGGTAGCTTTGTAACCACAACGATCACCGCTTTTGGAGCTACGAAAAGAATACTTCATACAAGTTACAAGGAGTTCTAAAAGCGAACCCGGGATGGAAAACTTGGAGAGTGGTACAGAGTTTTGTGACACCAACTTCAATACATACTAAGTGTAATGTCTTCTTTATTTGTCTAAAAATTTCAAATAAAATGCAGACTACTGACGAGATTTGGGTACTGTCAGAATGCTGCCAAGTTTGTTCGGCTGCTCATCTCTATGTTCCGTGATATCAGCCAGAAGGCAGTTAGCGGCTACCTGGGAATCTGATCGACCAAAACCGCAGCGCAAATCGTTAACATGTTTTTCTGCGCATTACCCGAGCGAAGATCTTCTTCCTCGAGTATTTAGAGCGTGCACTCAGGAAAGCGCTACAATATGGGAGAAAAATCGGGGAAGTGACAAGAAAAACATCTCTTGCCTAGCGGAGAGAGATGGGCGACTATTCGTCTGCCCATTGTCCCGAACCGCCCTTCGCAGGACTCCAGTCCCCGCTACAAAGGACCGCCCCATCAGCTGTGGCCAACACTTAGCAACGACGTACGAAATCGGACGAGTGTCGACGGACATTCACCGTACACCGCAATCAAATAACGCTATAACGGTCAGCGACTGAGCTAACGATCCACCGGTATGTCATCATTTTTTTATTAAGAGGTTTACCTGCAACATAACAATAAAAACTTGGAATCTATAACTCGACTTTATATTCTCGAAATATTTCTCCAGATACTTCCGTCATGTTATTGCTGTCTCTAAATTTTGGAGTCCTCTTCTTTTTCCTCAAACTTCTCATTCCTATTCAAGTTTTGGTATTCTAGTATCTTCCATTCTTTTTACATGGCAATACATTCCAGTCTTTATCGTTCTATAACGTCGTAAATTTCTTCCTTCACTTCCAACAGACTTGTTTCAATATTCCTTTATTTTTAATTACTCGAAATTCTTGCTGGTATTCTTTAGAAATCCATTTCTAGTGCTTTCGACTTCTTAGTATGTTTTTGAATAATTGACCAGGTTTCCGATCCATATAAAACTATACTCTCCAATAAGTCCAATTAAGTCCAATAGTAATTCTTTTATTACGTTTCATGTTTGATTTTCCCTCTCTTTCTAAAATTGTACCCAAGTAGCAAAAATTATTTATATTTTTAATTTGAATTCCATCAATGTTCAATTGATTCAGATCATTAGTTAACCAAAGTAATAAAAGAAGCTAAACGTTTGGCCATAAACGATGAGATTAGTAGTTCAGATAATAAGATAAAAAGTGTTTGGAACATTATTAAAAGAGAAACAACTGTATCATCCCTTGAACATAAACCTATATCTATAAGCATTAATGATAAGCTTGTAACTGACCCCTCTTATGTAGGAAATGCTTTCAATAACTACTTCTTAACAGTTGCTGAAAAAATAAAAGGAAAATATATTGGGAATATGGATGCTATAGCAATACTTAAATCCTTGTCACCAAAAACAGCACCTATGTCTATATTTCCCACCAGTCAAAATGAAATTGAAAAAATTATTAAATCCCTCAAAAATAAAAAGTCATTTGGTTATGATGAGGTTTCAACCCATGTAGTGAAACAATGTAACACCAGCATTAGTAGAGTTATTAGTCATATTTGTAATAGTTCTTTTGAAGAAGGTATCTTCCCTGACTCACTCAAGAAGTCAATAATCAAACCGCTTTATAAAAAGGGTGATACCTCAAAAATTGAGAATTACAGACCCATTTCACTTCTACCAGCATTTTCAAAAATCTTTGAAAAAGCAATGTACAGAAGGGTGTATGCACATTTACAAAAAAATGACCTATTCAGTAAAGTACAGTTTGGTTTTAGACAAGGCGTTTCAACAGATTCAGCAATTTTTGCTTTTGTAAACAACATACTGGAATCAATGCATAAAAAATTAAATTCCCTAGGTATATTCTGTGATCTTGCTAAGGCTTTTGACTGTGTTGATCATGAAATTCTACTAGGTAAATTAGACCACTATGGAGTTAGTGGTAAGCCAGAACATTGGTTTAAATCATACCTGGAAAATAGAAAGCAATGTGTATCACTGAAAGATGTTAATACAGGAGATGTTATAAACTCAGAATGGGGTATAGTTAAATGTGGTGTGCCTCAGGGTTCAATTCTTGGTCCTCTGCTGTTCTTAATCTATATAAATGATCTCCCACATATACTAGGTGATAATGAACACATGGTGCTCTTTGCAGATGATACTAGCATATCCTTGAAAGACCCATCAGCACAAAACCTCGAAAACATAGCAAATGAAGTTATAAAGAAAATTAACAGGTGGTTTAATGCCAACAAACTAATACTTAATGTAGAAAAGACACAGTTACTTCAGTTTGTTACAAAAAATAAAACAAAGGACAGCTATAATGTATTGTCAGAAGGAAAAGCAATCGATGAAAGCAGTTTCACAAAATTCCTGGGTGTATATATAGATAACAAATTGAACTGGAAACAGCATATTCAACAACTTCTTAAAAAACTGAATTCTGCAACATTTTCACTGAGGGTAATATCTAGAATAGCTAATATAGAAACCAGAAAGTTAGTATATTTTGCATATTTTCATTCCCTGCTCACTTATGGCATCTCATTCTGGGGAAACTCGTCACAAGCACAGAGGGTATTTAAATTGCAAAAGCGTGCTATAAGAACTATTTGTGGAGCAAACCCACAGACACCGTGCAGAAATCTATTTAAAAACCTGGGTGTTCTAACAATGCCAGCACAGTATGTATACTCTGTATTATCATTTGTAGTAGAAAATCCTGAACACTTCAATCTTAATGCTGACATACATAGCCATAATACTAGGAATAAATATAATATTCACAAGGATTACAAATCACTGTCAATTGTTCAGAAAGGGCTAACAGTTACTGGAGCTTCCTTATTCAATGTATTACCAACAGAAATTAAATGTTATCTACAAAAACCCAACTACTTTAAGTCCAAACTGAAAGAGTTTCTACTTCAGAACCCATTTTACTCTGTAAAAGAATTTTCTTCTTGGAATTTGGTAACTAAGAATGACTGATAAAATAGTATATATGGTGTATGGAAGGGGAAGGTGACAAAATTATCCACAATTACTAAAATGATATATGGTTTTTCTTTCTGTTGAAACTTGACAAATGAACTAATTACACTGTTTACAAAATTTCACTTATATATAGTAACTAACATGGGATAGCATGCACTCAAAAACTGCTGTGAAAAATTATCATATTAACAGGTTTTTAAGTAATTGACTGCTTATGAGTTGTTGGTAATATAATTGATATTGCTAATAGGTGTGTGTACTGTTCCACATAAATAGCAACTAACATAATATAATATGTAGTCACAAATTACAGTGAAACCTTACATGGTAACTGGTTGGTAAGAAAATAACTGGTTATTAGATGCTGGTAACAAGTGTATACACTGTTCCACATAATAAGTATTAATTAACTCGGGATTGTATTTGTAGATTACAGGAGATAATGGTTATAATAATGGGTTGTTGCTAACTTGTTGTCAATATATAATAATATTATCAATTATATAGTAATATTGACATTACTAATAAGTGTATGTACTGTTCCACATCCCCAAGATTATTCTCACATGGGATCAAAGTGAACATATCTATCTATCTATCTATCTATCTATCTATCTATATTCTGATTTTTAATAGTAAATCTTCAAGCCCCAATTTATATACTGCATTGATAGTTGATTACATACGTAATTATGCATCCTCACAATCTTGATTTATTATGATTTGATCACCTCTGGAATCTAGACGGCACGGATTGAAATCTTGTTTCAACTATTAGGACGAAGATTGAGATCAGTTGTGAGAGAACATGTTCGTAAACATCGCCTCCACACTAATGAGACAAGTAGTTAACCAGAGTACACATTACGAATCAAAACACCTATTTCAGCTTTAATGACATTCATTCCTGCTAAGGGCCTCGTGGGCCCTTTTAAACTGACTTAATCTACAGGGGAGGGAAGTCGGCCGTGGCCTTGTAGCGAACCAACCCGTCATTCGCCTGTAGAGACTGAAGTAAACCACGGGAAACCCCAGTCAGGACGGCCGGACACAAGTCCTCCCGAATGTTACGTAAGAGGTAGGGCTGTTGATAAAATATCGATATTGTTTGAAAATATCGATATTTATGAGTGATATTTTTAGGGAAATACATCGATATTGAAATCTAGGTATCAGAGTCGATATTTATTTAAATAAGTTATTTTCCTCGCAGAAGGTGTCATGTTATTGTTGGGGAAATGAAAACAAATACCTTTATTTTTCATGCAGTAACTTCAGTCACAGATAAAACTTTAAGAAACAATTGCAATTTTTGAAATCTAGCTGATCAAATAAAATTTATTTCACGTGTTTTGACGTTGCATTTTGCTTGTTTATGTTTATATTTTAGGATGCGATTACATAAGTTTTTGTTTTTTCTCTCTACAAAAACAGTCTCGTAGTGTAATATTAAAAAAATTTAAAATAGTAAATGACGAATTTGCTAAATACAAAATCAGTGACGGAATGTATTCCCAAAAAGGTACATCTTCGTTGAAAATCACCTTCAGGGGAAACATACACAAGAGTATTAGTTATTCTTTAAAAAAAGACTCCTTTAAGAAGATTTCTGACGGAAAAATTCAGCAGGGAACGTCTTTACAAACGGTAAAAAGAGAATTTAGAATTTTTTTTTAAAGAATGCAAAGAAAACCCAAATCAATAAAAATTGACTATTTAATTGCAGAAATGATAGCTTCATCTGATTCAACTTTTCAACACGTAGAATATTTTGGGTTCCGACGATTGATGAGTCATGTTGTTGCAAATTATGTTCTAAAAGCCGGTAAACATTTTACGAAACTTATTTGCAGCAAACTTTACGATCGAAAATAAAGAACGTGTTGAAGAATTTTGAAAATGAGATCTGTACGTTTTCTTTGTTATGGATATTGCATTTCAGCAATATTTCAAAGTATGCTTGCAGAGTGGGAAATCCTGAAACAGATTGTGCACTGCATGGTAAGAGATGGAGGATCCAACATGAAGCGTGCCTGCACCTCATCTGACGTAAATGACAGCACATCAGCTGCATCTGCGTCTTTAATAGACGCTGGTAACAAAAGTTGATGCAATCCCCATATTACTTATAAAACACAGAAAAAGTGCAGGACATTTCAATTACTTTACAACGGCAAAGCAAGAATTAGAAAAAGTACAAGTTTGACTCAATCAAAAAGATTTAAAAGTTTTGCAAGATTCACCGACACATTGTATATCTGACATTATTCCTCTAGAACAACTAAATAAATTTATGATGAGATTCAAATTCCTGCTGATAGTGAGAAAAAATCCTAACGTCAGCACACTCACCGTTCATGAGTTCTTGTAATCTATGAAGAATTAATTAAATTATCGTTTTTTTGAACGTAAACCTTTTTAGTACCACTCTACAAATAAAAATTCTTCAGTGTCTTTTTCATCAAAGATATATAACAGAAATTACTTACCGCTTCAGAAAACAGAATCAAATCTCACAACTGCATTTAGCACAGAAAAACCAAACGCTGTATGAAAAGCAACAATTTAGAAGGCTCTATGGCCTATATGTTAGATTGTGACGATGATGAAGATGAATCATAAAACCAATACGAATGCTAATTTGCTAGCAGAATATGTCAATGAAAAAATACTTTCAAAGACCAAGATCCATTAAAATATTGTTAGATTAATTACAAAAAATTTGGAGGTCTACGACACATGGCTCGCACATATGTATTTATCGTCACCTGCAACAAGCGTTCCAAGTGAGAAGTTTTTCAGTTCAGCAGGAATTATTTATGATCCTCATCGTAATAGACTTCTGGGAGAAAAAGCTGCCAATTAACACTTTTTGAAGTATAATTTGCGAATACTTAATTTTAAATATAACGTTTTTTTAAGTTTCTGTAAAAGTGATTATTTTGCATGATGTAAACGTTTTTTCGATCCCTTACTAATAATTTCAGTTAGCAAATTACAAAGATTAGAGATCTGATCACACTATAAAGATAGTTAAAATAATACCTTACAACTTACCAAAGTTACCAGTTACCTTTGGTAATCTAGTAATATAAATGTTTAAATATTTAATTTTTGTAATATAAATGTTCCACGTATGAGATTTAAGAAATATAAAATAATTTGTATTGAAGTTAATAATACTTCATTGCTACCTATCTTTAAAATTTTATATACGTTCTTCGTGAAATTTTTTATTAAAGATCCGTTAAAGACAAAAAAAGTAATGGCTACGCATACGGATACAGATCTTTATCCCCCCTTGAATATACGCGGATACGGATATCCGGCACATCACTTGTCGGTATAAACGAGGTTCACGAGAATAAATACCGCTCGGATTTTCACGTCGCTTTCAATACCGTACAGTCAAAAATCCCAGGGTATGTTTCAATTTGGAAAGACGAAAAATTTATGATTAAAGATTACTCGAAATAGTACATTTTTCTTAAACGTAATTCATGCAAAAACTACTGATTGCAATTTGATGGGCTTTCGAATAGTGTACAACACATAGTTCCACGTAAAATCAGAAAGCTGAGAAATTAAGAATAAAAATGTTCACAGATTAATATCCAGGTTTCAAGCACTGGCCGCATTTAGTTTAAAGAGATTTGAACATGCGAGTACATCGTATTACAGTTTTTTATTTTATTTTTCTCTCTTTCTGGTGATGAGTTAACTACGACACATTCGCTTTAAGCGTGAGTTCCCTACTTTAGCAACCCACGTGAGCGAAGTTGCAGGTAACAGCTAGTACCAACTGTACAAATAGAGATAAGAAATCTGAATGTTGCGAGCGAATGATGCTATGTCACTTAGCATTTCTGAGGTTATTTTATTTTGTATAAGAGTGATTTATTTGTGATTCTACATGCATTATGGACAGTATCAGTCCGATTGACATAAGAAGTGAGGATCTTCAGCTGCAAAATTCAGATCTGCCCGGAAGTTATATCTAACTCGGGTGTTAAGGTGTCTTATATTTCAAGAATATAGCTCGATAGCCTTTTAGTGTACTTGGCACTTTATGTTCATTGAAACAACTGCAGGATTCAACCGCAACTCAGAAACATCTTTAAATGAAAAATACGTTCTCTAACCAGTACTAGCGAGTTCAGCACGTAAGAAAGTAACAGTAACCTGTTCGCTGTCACTGACTGTGAAATATCAAAGGTTATCTTCCAATCAATCTAAATGTTTTGTCCGCGTATATTTGACTTGTGTTAAAAAAATAGTCTCTGGAGCATGAAGAATATCTTTGGATCAAGGAAGTAATATATGATTATTTAATAACAAATTATTATGTTTTCTTTTTTGTGGCGATGCTCGGGGATAAATTTAGTACAAATTATTAAGCGAATTAAAAATAATAATGGTAGAAAGTAATAAGTTGAATCATAAAGAAGGACTAATTACATGAGAAATCAATGGAAATTAACCGTTTAATTTAAATAAAATCAATCTGTTGTATCAAAACGGTACTGACTTACAATGTAGATTAACTTACAATATTGATTTATAATCCTTTTTTGTCGTGTTGAACGTGAATAATAAACGAAGGTAAGCTGTACAACCAATAAAATAGCTTACGGCATGTGTGCATCAAACTCAGATCTTCCAATTTAAAATAAAAATACCTAAACAGTTGTATTTCTGAATATTTTTGGAACCTGACACACGAATATCGGCTGACTAATTTCTGTTCGCGTGCCACTCAGTTATCCAAATGCTGCCGGTGTACACTACAACCAACATATAGCAGTGATACAGTGTCTAGTCATCAGACAGTTTCTGCTTGATAGCGGTGAAGAAAGATTTTACATCCCACTCCCACTCGTTCTGTACCTTAGAAACGGAGCATATATCAATGTAAGTGAGAAAATGCGTCATCGTCGCCTTAGGAGAAACCAAAATCAGCGCTGCAGGATTTCTGGGAACGTGTCGGGATGCGTGAGACATGTGAGGACTGGCTGTAAGGCAGAAAGAGACTCCGCAGTGAAGTGGCTGGCCGTGACGCCTGAGCAGGCGGCCACTCCCCTGAGAGTGCTAAGTAAAATGCGCCGAACAAAGCACTTGCAGCGACGAAACGACGTTACCGCCCCGCGGCTGCTCTCAACGGATTTTACGGTCTTTTACCGGCGATGGTCGACGCGATCCATTAGACATCATCGGGGCGCCAAATTAGATGAGGGCGTCGCGACGGCGCCATTAGTGCACAGTGGGCGTCGTTTAGCGTCGAGTGGAGACCGCCCGCCCAGCCGCACTTGACCATCCTCCGCTTCTGATCCAGCAGACATACTTCTGGTACACACGCGGATAGCTTGTTCTGTTAAACACAACACTCCATTTGTTGCACTCTCTTTCCTGTTGCGTGCACCTGTTTATAAAAAGGGTAATGATATCTGTATTAAAGCGATATGAACAAAAAGGTTAAGTTCATTCTTCTCGACAGAGCCAAGTATCTAGCTAATGCGGAATAAATTTACGTACAGTATTGTGGTACGAAGAAACAATTTTCACTGCCAGTGCTTTAGTGCGCCTCAGTCTAATCCCCTTGCAGAAGAACTCCATAAGCGATCCGACAGCACAAAAAAATCTTTAAAAATATAGTTTGATTTCTTTTATGGCCTCACTGCATTCTATTGTTACATCCTCTTTTTGCGTAATGTATCTGGCACACCTCCCATCTTTACACAATAGCTGTCAGCAGTTATACACAACTGTAATAATACCACTGTACAGAAATCACTTTCTGCCTCAATTAAACTTAAACGGAAGACGGTACAATTTTTTTTTAATCAAAGGTAAACCATGGTTCTCAAGAAATATCATGAATTTTGCGTATTTAATTTTTGGTATGGCAATACAGTATTTCATAAAGTTTTATCATTATGACTGAATATTTATCTACCTCACCCTGGCTTTTTTAAATCTCAATTATTCTTTCAATTTATGATCATCCACTTCCTTCCCTGTATCGAACTACGTTACATATTTCTGTTACACAATTTTCACTCCTGTATAAGGTTTCTTTAATTTTTATGCAGGTGATTTACATCTTTATTATTTCTATACTCTCTCCAATATTTTAGCATTTCCATCAAAAAATTTATTTTTTATTTTAAATTTCCTGAGTTAGAGGAAAATACTAATTTAAATTCTCGGTACCAGTAAGGGATAAGATGGTTCCTTGAGGATAAATGAAGATCTATATATCGATGCAGAGAATATTACAGACAAAATGCACCAGAGAAGACTGAAATTTTGAGAATATCAGATCAGAATGATTGGGAGCAGGTTAACAAAACGAATTTTCTACTACGTACATCACTAAATTGAACGCGACAACAAATTGGGCTGAAGAGACTAGAAAAGATATGGAAAAAATTGGAATCCATCCTGATGAGAGAATCAAGAAGAGTTTCAATCTAAAATTGATAAATTCAAGAGAGTCCACTAATAGAGCATAAAGGCGAAGACCAAGTGGTCTGGAGAAAGGAGGGACGTCAGTAATGAACGAGTATAGTTTTGGGAGTAGATAAAATGTGAGCTAGTAAACCAGATGCTTCCCGTGGTCAAAACTCGAAAGAAGAAGTTTACATTTCCTGTTAATCTCCTCCTTTAGGTTATTTAAATGTTTCATCTGTCATTGGAGGTATTTCCTAATATTCTCATGGCTTTCATCGTCCTTCACAGTTGCAACGTAATGACGAAATTATACAGAAATTGAATTCCTTTCCTTTTAAAATTTATATTTTTATATAAAATTGTAAGTGTTTAGAAAGTTCTCGCTTTTTGTCAAAATAAGTAATATTTATCCTTTAACGAACATTACTTGTCATTATGTAACAGGCAGTTATATCTGTAGAACTCGCGTCGAAATCTCCGTTGTGTCACCAACTTTTCGCTCATTATTTTTAATTAAAATTGAAAATTTTTTTGTGACTAAAAGCTTAAAAATCAGTGCGAAACTTGAATGATCAACATTCCACGCCTCTCTCAGTAAAATAAAATAAAAAATAGAGTCATTCATTGTTGTGTTGTTGCAATTAAATAATTAGAAAAAACAGCAAAAAGATTTTATTAATGTGAAGGTATTTACAATTTACAGCACCTCTCTGTATACATTAGTTGATGACGGAATGCAATCATCTTGAATTTTTTATTAGTCATTTTCGGTAACTGATGCAAAAATATTGTTTGGCGATGCAGCATAGAGTTGTTCATGAGCGAATACAGCATATGGAAACTATAATCAAGGTCTTTGAAGCGTTTGTCTCCCGAGACATGCATAGCCATTACAAAAACTATTTTCAGTAGATTCACTTATTAACCCCTGACAGGTCTGCTAAGAGAGTGACTGTTGTGTGCAGCGTTTTGCCTTCACCCACCCAGGCGCTGCGCTGAGGTAAACTGTGTTATGACACTTTCAACTTGAATTTCCACCAAACAATGTGTTTTAAACGTACGCGGATTCTGTTATGTCAGAAGTTGGTAGAAATACTGTACAATAATAAATTACTCATCGCCGCATCCTTGGAATTAGATGAGAAAAAGAATGTTGAAAATAGAAATAATATATAGATTATTTTTCCGTTTTTGACAATCGTTGGTTCGTATTTCAAAAACAAATATCCATTGATGTGTTAATGCAAATTTCCAGTTACATGAAGATTAACGTATGACAAACAACAAAAAGCGTTGAAATATTAAACCAATCATTTAAATGATATATGAACTTACGTTAAAAAAGAAACACATTCATTCATTTCAGGCAGAGCCCAAGATTAAAATTAATGTAGCTCGTAACGTTCGTGTTACAGTTTTCATCAGTTTTCATGAAGTTTGTCAATGAAGGTTCTCAGGAAGCTGGAGCCAACATCCGAAATCCGATTCTCCGACGTAGAGCATGGGTATTTTGCGCCAAGGAATGCATTGCATTGCATTGCATTGCTAGAGGAGCGGATTCCTGCCTCCCTGGAGGCAGGTCGATGGCTTAGCGCTTGTTCGAAGAGGTTTCCGGTGTTTGGCAAACACCTCCAAAGACACGATTCGTTGCTAACATACTTCAGCGTAGGTTTCGCAGTCAGTTCTGCTGCCTGAGAGTTAGTTCTGTACGGTGAACGACTCTGGGAGATCACCTGGTCTCACACGATCTACTAAAGAGTTACAGAACACAACAGAACGAAAATTTGTGTTTAGTTTTTGTCGATGTTTTTGCTAGGTTATTCTCGCATTGTTGCCTGTGGATCTATATCTGGTTACTTTTCACGTATAAGGACGCTGTTTTTTTTCAGTTTTTGCTCTTTACCAATGGAAAGAAATGCAGAGTTTTAACATTTCCTTTTGCAATTGTTGCTAGTGTAGAAGGATTTAAATAGTTTGTAATTTTGTTTATGTATGCTTGTGAAAAGACATCAAAACCTAGAATGCAAATCTTACCCAGAATATTTATTTGAATGAATGATAGTCACCAGTGACCAGTTTATATCGAATCACGGAAGGCAATCGTAAATACTTTTTCTTTGCGGGAAAAGAAAAGGACGTCAAATTCAAATATCGGGAGAAAAAACTGTTGTCATGAAAGTTATAAAACTGCAATCAGAAAAAAATTACATCTTGGGACTAGGTAGTGCGTTTAGGAACTGTAGTAGAACGCAATCAGAATACAAAATATGAGAGTATAAATATCACATGGAAAACTGATCAGTCGCGTGGACTAAAGGCTTTGTTTTGATGTGAGAATCTATTGATGAATTATCAGACTGAAGATAACAGTGTCAATGGCAATATGCCGAAATGAAAAATTGTACGTATTTACGTGCGACCTACGACAAATTTCATCAGAATACCTTATTCCTGAGTATGCGTTGTTCTTTATGAGAACGGCTCACAGATACGGGTGGAAAATAAATTATGTCATTTGTCTGCGAGCGCTATGAGCTTTTCACTAAAGTATTTTTGTGTTTGCAACACTTGTGTAGACGTTTACATGCGCTCGTCGTATCTCACGTTCCGACTAGAAGAGAAATTATCACACTCGGTCGGATCACTGAGTACCTGCTTACGCAATACTTCGCCTACAGAAATGAAAGTTGATTGAAGAATCCCAACTAACTCTCCACCTGTTTGGTTGCTCCTTCCAAGCACGTTTACTATATTGCTACATAAAATAAAAGCCAGCAAATGGACCAGTGACACCTATTAATTATTTCCTGTCAATCTGTTTAATTGGTTTGCAGTTTGACGTGGAAAACGTTATTCCGTAACATTATCTGTGTTGAGGGTTGCATTTGTAATGTCAGACAAGTAATAAATCACAAAACAAATTAACCAACAGACGTTTCGAGATAAATATCTGAGGTCAGTAACTATGTCAAGAATTACAAATTCTTTCATTTAAATACAGCTGTTCTCGTAATAAGCCATTTGCACGACATTGTTGCAATCATATCTACACGTAGATCACACTTTTAGTCGCCATATGTTACTCAAATTAAAAGGTTAAAGTCATTTAATTGACACACGCCTTAGATTACCAAAATTATGATTTCATTCATTCGATTCATTTATATCTCACGTAACTAATCTACTAGTAATTTTAAGGCGCCCAAAACTCCATAATTCGGATATAGGAGAGCTATTAAAAAGGGTTAATTATTGGTAAATTAACAAACAAATTACTGAACACTGCACCGGTTTCTATGATGATGAAATAATGTAAATATATAACAACACTAGCTTTGCCCGACATGCGTTGCAATGCCTCTGTTTCTATCTTAATTGGGTACGCATATACAAGAGAGACATATTTACATGTACTAAATAAATGAAAGACACTGCGAAAAACTGAATGGTTTCAAGTGTAAATTTTGTTCAAGAAGGGTGATGGGTGAGAGTGGGTGGGTTTTTGTAAACCTAATGTTGGTAATACATTTCTCTTAGTTTTAAAGTATATGTTTGCAGTGTTTCATCAAAAATCTTATAAACAACTGAGTTTCTATAAATAACTTTGGAAATTAAGATGGGGGAGAGGCGTTGGACTTTTGTAAACCAAATGTAGAGAGTACTTCTATGTTTGCTTTGAAGTATATGTGTGCAAAGTTCCTTCAAAATCGGATAGAAACTGTAGCTTTGTATAGAGAACATTGACAAAAATTAATGAGGTGGAAAGAATGGAGGAGTCGGGATTCTGAAAATCAAATTTAGACAGTATTTTTTCTGTTATCTTGGCTGTCCGGGTTAAACCGCGTCAATTTATCAAAACCTAACGTTTCGGGCATCATTTTGTGGCCTTCTTCAGAGGACGGTCATGGCTGGAATCGCTGCCACCCATATATAGTTCCTAAAGAGCGCGCTAACCGTTCGGTGTGACGTCACTTAAGCTACCGCCGCCATCATGGCCGGTCCGATGAGGGCTTGTGTCCCGCGTTTTCCTAATTAAGCATGACCATATTTGACCAAGTTGTAACCCGCAGTCCACGTTCATATTGTCTTGTCTTTTTTTTTATTTCCTACGCTTCTCTGATACGCCTGGGCCACCATCTGTTTTCCTGAACCAGTATACTTGTGTCACTAAATAAAATTGCGTGCCCACTGTCAGCATAGTGTTGTGCTACAGTTGATTTGCTGACGTCGTTATTTTTAAGATGTCTTATGTGTTCACACAGCCTTTCTTTGACCGCCCGTCCAGTCTCTCCATTATAGACTTGGCCACAGGAACAGAGTATTTCGTATACGCCCGCTATCTGCAATTTCTCCCTGCTGTCTTTAACCTTAACGAGCACATCAGAAATCTTCCAGGGCGCTCTGTATATCGGACGGATATTTTTCTTCTTTTTAAAAAACGTCGAATATTATCCGTCACCCCTTGGACGTAGGGTAATACTGGCATGGGTCCGTCTGTTTGTCTTCTGACTTCAACTTTCGGTGCTGGAACACAGGGTGGTGCTCGAGGTTCAAGCCTTGCTTCACTCCCAACGGTTAGCGCGCTCTTCGGAGCTATATATACGCGGCAGCGATTACAGCCATGACAGTCGTCTGAAAAAGGCCGCAAAATGATGGCCGAAACGTTAGGTTCTGATAAATTGAGCAGTTCAACCCGGAAAATTAAGATAACATCGACAACGACCTCGGAAGTCTGCACACCCAGTAATTTTTCTGTTTGTTTCAATCTAAATGTGTGCAAAGGAAATTGAAATTTGATTTAATCTATCGGGATGTATAAAGAACGTTTACAAAAATAAGGGGGTAGGGTTTCTGAACACCAAATGTTGACGGTAGTTTTCTGTTCATTTTAAAGTATACGTGTGCAAAGTTCCATCGAAATCGTATAAAAAATGTGGATTCGTATAAAATTAAGGGTTGTAAAAGGGAGATGGTGGGCTTACCAGATCCAATTGTGATTCTAAACCATTTTCGAATCAACTAAATCACATACACAAAATACCAATCAAAAAATTATACACCATGCTGAAGGTCTTATGTTGGCCACAACGTGTGTCAGCCGACCGGCTCTTCGTTGACAGTAATTGGCTTCCCACATCACAGGGAGTAACCCAACCTCTGCTGCGAGCCGTGTGAGGGCAGGTGTCGGTATCGCGGCCCTCGTACTGATAACAAATCACCAAACACATTTCCTAACGAAACGGTGAATACGGCAGCCAATTAAACACATAGATCATTACTGGTTGAAAACCATTCAGTCTTGTTTTTTCAACGAGGTGTGTGACTTTCTAACATTCCACATACACACATACACCTCCATTATGAAACGTGTTGATACATCACGTGGAATGACTTTACGTAACACATGTATTCACATTTAATGATACATACATAACTAAGAGATTCAGATCTTAGTACTTAAATAACTGCAACAGTATTGTATTTATAGGACTTTCAAGGAAACAATTCACTCATGCACTAGAAACAGTTACCAGATAAAAAGTCCATAATCTTCTATTAAAATGCACAATTTATCATAAAATTGTTTTATTTTATTTGCCATATTATTGAAAATATTTACACCGTTTAACTATAAACCGTAAGGTCAGTTAATCTGAAAATACTAATAGTAAACAAAACCAAACACTACAGTCTAACTTCAGAAGAAAACTATCAAATACAGAAAGCAATACCTACAGGAAAACACGAACTCAACGAATATGTAAACTTAATAAATCACACCTAATTCAGATTAATAACCACAAAATAAACCACGCAGGGTAGCATTTAAAACACAATTTAAACCAAACCATCGAACTAGGAGTTGATATCATTAAAAATTCCTTTTCCTCTCAGATAGTTATGCATATTTAACAAAACGAAACAAGAAATGCCCGCATTTTCTGGTTCCAAAATTCGAACTTCCCGCTAAAAGCACACAAATCATCAATAGGAAAACAATCGAACCACCAACTTACTTCCGACCATTTTGTAAGTAAAATCAAACTGTGCAACATTAAAAGTGACGAGATTAGTGAAATCTTAATTCAACGACTGCCTCAAATTATTTCTGATATTTAGCAACATTGGAAGTGACATGATTTTTGAAGGCACACCTAATAAGGCGTTACTGCAATTTTTACAGTGCTTCTACGATGGTGAATTATCTAGAATCCTTATCAAATAATACCATACTCTAGAATAATAAAAACCAAGCGCAAAACGTACGGAATTTGATAGTTTCTGAACTGGTTCTGAAAACCAGTAATTGCGGCTAACCTTTAATCAAAAATGATTATAATTAATTGAAACATAGTTTTAAAAAAATAGTGTGTACGATACGTTTAGTAACTCCTGCTCAAGATTTCCATCCGAACATTAAATACCAGTCGCTTTAGCAGAGTTCGATTTAACCCAAGTTACAGGTTCTAGTTAGAATGTTAATACAGTTCACAAAAGCCATACCTTGCCTGCACCACGCTAACTGAACAGATATTCCTTATCAAATCAAACCATGTGACATAAAATGACTTTACAAAATTAAATTTTAAGGAATAATTAATGGAAGCTATCGATGCTACTACTATTATTATAACTCCGCGATTCACTATAAGTTGGTGGCGGAGGGTGTTTTGCACCTACCGTAATGTGTAACCGTTTGCAGAGGAAGGGATATGTGGGATATGGCAGGAGGCGCCAACTGGCTATTTTGAGGAACCATCTCGGCATTCGCCTGGAGCGATCTGGCAAAACCATGGAAATCCCAGATCAGGATGGCCGCAGCGGTTTATCAAGACCTACTCCTATCGGATTCTAAGGTTTTTCGATCGATAAATCCTTCTTATTTCATTCCATAATCGCTTGTGGATAAAATGATTATATCTTATTTTCTCGGTCATTCCTAGATGTGAATGTTGCTGGTAGTATTATGTGTCATCCTGAAATAGGTCAGTCGTGAATTTTTCATTTACCTTCAGCTGAGAGCAACGCCTTCGATGTTTCAGATCCTCCCACTCTACCTCCTTCAATATCGCACTTACGTTTTCCCTCCAGCTATATATACCTGTCACGGAATCGGGACGCTCTTCTTTGGGCCTTCTCCAATGCCTTCATTAACCCCTTGGCAACATACATAACAACAACATTCTAAATTAGGACACACCAGAGATTCGTATGTAACCAATTTAACTTGCGGTGTACACTGTTCTATATTACGACCCAGGAATCGGAGGAGCTGATTTGCATGATCCCATCTAAATAAAGATTATCGGAGAAGTAGGCTTAAGCATACAATACGGTTCTGCTACACACTTCTCACTACAGAAATGAACATGTTAGTGGACAGTAATAACTATGCACTAATGTATCTCAGAACAAATACATTTGTGTAAAACGTATATACGAAAAACATATTCGAAAAAAGATGGGACCGCTGACTACACTTCGTCAAAAGGCGAATCATTTCCGAAATAATTAAAAATAATTGTTTAAAAAACATAAAAACCGTCTTCAAAAAAGGGCACTAAAATTTTAAAATAACTTTATACCTTGCTTAGAAGAAATTAAATTTAAATGGACAGTATTTTACATTACTGTTATTGAAATTTTTACATTAGTTAGTTTTTTTTGGAGTCGGCGCCAGCTATCAGTTCGCGCAGATCGAATTACTGAACTAACACTTTAGAGTTAGTATAATATCGGTGTATAATCTATATGTTTCAGTTTTATTGAAAAATGTTTCTAGAATTAATTGTAGGTAAGTAGTAACATGATTTTTTATGTATTATTGCTATTTATTATTGTTTTTATCTTTTTGTTTTTCTTGCTTTGGCTGGCACCGACTCCAAAAATAACTAATTAATGTAAAAATTTCAATAACAGTAATGTAAAATATTGTCCATTTAAATTTAATTTCTTCTAAGGAAAGTATAAAGTTATTTTAAAATGTTTAGTGCCATTTTTTGAAGGCGGTTTTTATGTTTTTTAAACAATATTTTTATTTTTAAATTTTTAGTGGTATTATAGTTAATTTGTATTTAAATATGCCGCAGCAGTTCTCATTTTGCGAACTTTCTGGTAGCTCAGTGGTTAAAGCGAATGGTTATAAAAAAAAAAATCTGTCGTTACAACAACTTTCAGAATGGGGTGAATTGGATGCTGTTTTAAGGAATGTCAGTTTACATTTTGATCCAGGCTGTGTTTCGATATAATCACAACATCTGTTTAAGCTGCTGCTCGATAATCGAAACATGTAACATCTGGACATTAATATATACAAAAATCTGTCTCTGGAATATATCTGTTCGTTCCGGCATCACACAGAAAATATTGATATTTAATTGGTTTCCACAACGTAAAAGCTCGGGGTCCAAGTTTAAATCTGAAGTACATGTTGAGACATTAGGACACATACATTTTATAAATATTCTGCAATGACTTAAAAATAGCTTAATTGATTTTGACGGTACTTAAAACTATGGATTTTGTAAAGAACATTGGAAATTATAAACAATAGCGGTAAAGAAGAAGAGGGATTGGGCTTTTGTATACAAAATGTAGACTGTCTTTTCTGATTGATTTAAAGTATACGTTTGTAAATTTCTATTGATATCATATAAAAATTTTAGGTTTGTATAAAAAAATAATTAAGTGATGTGGAGGTGAAGAGTAGTTTGGTTTTTGTTAAGGTAGTGTGGACAGTATTTTTCTCTTTGTTTTAAAGCATACATGTGTAAAGTTCCATCGAAACCAGATAAAAACTGTAGCTTTGTGTAAACAACATTTACAAAAATTAAATGGTTTAAGGGAGTGAGCGGTTGGGTTTTGTGAACAGAATGTTTCTCTTTGTTCTTATGTATACATTTGCAGTGTTCCATCGAAATCTGATGAAAACGGTAGGTATCTATAAAGAACCTTGGAAATTAGGAGGGGTGGGGGTAGAAGGGAAGAGGGGTTTGGCTTCTGCAACCTAAGTTAAACACAATTTTTATGTATTTTTTAAAGTATACGTGTGCAAATTTTCTTCAAAATCTAATAGAAACTGTACTTCGTGTAGATTAAAGGGGTGGAAAGGGGGAGAGAGGTTTGGCTTCTCTAAACCAAATGCAGACAGTATTTTTCTGTTTGTTTTGAAGTATACATGTGCATACTTCCTTCAAAATCAGATGGAAACGGTAACTTTATATAATGAACATTGACAGTAATTGAAGGGGTAGAAAGGGGAATAGGGTTTGTGTTTTTGTCAAAGTAATGTGAGTAGTATGTTTCTTTTTCTATTTGCTTTAAAGTATACTCATGCGAAGTTCCACCGAAATCGGATTAAAATGTGGGTTTGTACAAACATTAAGGGATGTAAAAGGGGAGCTAGGGTAGTTTTTTTATTTTTTGGTCAGAAATCTTGTCCATAAAAAAATACATATATGTGCCAAATTTCATACCGATCGGTCAAATGGTGTCAACTGTAGCTTTTCAAAAAGAAAATTGACAAAAGTCAAGGGGTGGAAACGGGGAAAAGGGTTCAGTTTTTGCTAATAAAAAGCTGACATTATTTTTCAACATTGTTTTACAGTAAAAGTTTGCTAAGTACTATCTAAACTGGATAAAAACTGTGGGTTTGTATAAAAATTAAAAGGTTTAATGGGGAGTGGGGGTGGTTTTTTTGATTTTTTGGTCAGAAACATTCCTCGTCAAAAAAATACATATAAGCGCCAACTTTCATGGTAATAGGTCAAACGGTGGCGACTGTAGCTTTTTATAAAAGAAACACTGACAAAAATTAAGGGGTTGGTAGGAGGGAGAGGGGTTGAGCTTTGGCAGACCAAATGTTGAAAAGATTTTCCTGTTTGTTTGGAAGTATACATTGGCAAAGTTCAATCAAAATCAGATATGAAATATAGGTTTCTATAAAATTATGGGGTGTAAAGGGGGAGATGGGGTGGTTTTCTTTTTATTTTTTGGTCAGAAACCTAGTCCATGAAAAATTACATGTATATGACAACTTTAATGGAGATCAGTTAAATGATGTCGACTACATTTTTGTATAAATAACATTGGCAAAAATTAAGGGGTGGGTAGGGTGAGAGGGGTTCAGTTTTTTCAAACCAAATGTTGACAGCATTATTCTCTTTATTTTTGACTATACGTGTCCAAAGTTCCATAGAAATCGGATAAAAAATGTGGGTTTGTATAAAAATTAAGTGGTGTAAAGGGAGAGAGGCTTTTTTTTATTTTTTTTGGTCAGAAACCTTTTCCATGAAAAATTATATGTATATGTAATGGAGATCAGTTAAATGGTGTCGACTTTAGCTTTGGAAAAAGAACATTGGCAAAAATTAAGAGGTGGATAGGGGGAGAGGGGTTAGGTTTTTTCAAACCAAAAGTTGACAGTATTTTTCTGTTTATTTTTTACTATACATTTCCAAAGTTCTATCAAAATCGGATAGAAAGTGTGGGTTTGTATAAAAGTTAAGGGGTGTAAAGGGGTAGAAGGGGTGGTTTCTCAATGAAATTAATATAGGACCAGTTTGGAGGTATACTCTATCCAGTATAAAAATTTCATTTCAATCGGTTCAAAATTGGTGAAGATATCGCTGAACATACATAAAAAAAAAAAAAAAAATTTCAGATGAATTGAGAACCTCCTCCTTTTTTGAAGTCGGTTAAAAATAAAAAAACATCATCAAACAATAGTTATTGTTGTTTTAACTAGCAACTACACAAGAAATGGCCTATTATAATCATAAATCATGTACGTAAATAAATTTAAAAGAACAGTTATACGTAACGTGCAAAATTTAGGTATTTGAATTTTCAACATTCAAAATATATTAAGTGTCAATAAACATAACGAAAACGATCCATAACAACTGCTGCTTTCGATTGTTCAGAAAAAATGCATTCTGTATTACAAGATTTTATTTTATCCATAAATAAGTGGTTTTCTGAATTTTTCTTTTTCTTAACACCTTGTCGAAGGCGGGAAGGAACTGAAGGCATAGAACGGGGAGGAATTCGGCCATGGCCTCCTGAAGGAAAGAAGGAACCACTCCGGCAATGACCTACAGTGATTATGGGAAACCATAGAAGACCCATATACGGATGGCTGGAGGGGGATTCGAACCCGTGTCTTCCCCACACGCGGTGACTAAATGGCAGCAGTGAACAAAAGTCTCACTTAACCACAGAATGAAATGACAGTAGGGTCGAGTTTATAAATTATTCCGACTCTGCGGTAAAATGAAATGTGCAAATTAAATAATGTACCAAAACAACAGGCTTAAAATGTTAACTTCAATTAATGCACGCAATCAGCCGACCACATAAATTCAAATGTCAGATTATTCATGAATGCACCTGCTATCATTTTTGCGTGTATTTTGAATGTTGATTATAGCACTGTTTTGTCAAAAGAAGTACACGTCTGTATTAGTCATAAAATGACAGGAATTTAATTACTTTGCAATAAGCATTTCAAAATAATTTTAGATATGAGGATATATATAGCTTAGTGCTGGCTGTATTACGTTAATGAATTTTTTGTTTTGGATGGGATGGAATAATAATCATAATATTAAAACAGAAATGCACACAAACATCGGAGTTAATAACATTCCTAAACTGGGAAAGTATTTTCTTCTTAATGTTCGGAATTTATAATATTCGGGGGATGTATACATCCGTTTCCTTGATTTTGACACTTAAAATATTGACTAATATTGATATAAGAAATTGTTTTAAAGCAAAAAGATCTGTTTTAATAAAAGAAAAATGTAATACAGAAGTCTCAGAAACAGTTTTTAGAAACTAGTGTACAGCACATTTATGACTTAATCTGGCCATCGCAGGGGGGAAGGGGGAAAGAAATAATTTTAAATACGGTCTTCCACAAAGGTTCTGAAAATTAAAAGAACCTATAAGTTACAAAATTGAGATGCTGTGATAATGATAATATTTTATGGAAGTAGCATAAAAAAGGGTGACAAAAAAACAGTAACATGATTGGTTCTAATTTCGATTTTTGTAATATGTTAGTATCTTCAGTGGAAGGAAAGTACTATAGAGAAATATTAGAACTTCTGAAGTAAATAATTAAGAATCTTAATTGTAATACGGATGTAGATTCAAATAAATTAACATAGAAGAGGAAAAGCCTGAAGATTGAAAAAATAATAAATATTGATAACACAAAAGCGTTAACTAGGACTCTCAGTGGCAAAAAAATAGCCTGAATTAATATTTTTCCAGTTCTTCACACAACTGTTGTCCAGTGACGCTTTTGAGATGGGTTTTATGCTCTGACCATTCTCTAATCGTGCTTTTATAAACGATTCAGTTGTTAGATTCAAAGAATACAGTTCAGGTTATTAATTATTAGTTTATTCTAATTAATTTTTTCGATTTTTCCTTTGTTCAGGTAAGCAATTTTGCAATGTTTTCTAAATTAATGAAATGGTTATTAAATCACAATACCAAATCATAATTAAAATTAACAATCACTTAGCCATTTTGTTGACTTGATTATTTAAATAAAATATTGATAGTCTTTTGCTATTTTGTCTTAGATACTTGGTAAGCATGCTTAGTTGAAAATTGTGAAACTCAGAAGGGACAATGTTGAAAAATATGCTACAACTTTTTCATTGTCAGGACACTCATTTGAGGGATTTCCCTTGCACGTCTTCCGTTAGATCATTCAGCAAACTAACTGCTTTTGATCATAAAGTGATCTGACGTCTCAGTTACTAACTATGACTGAAATTCATGAAATTATTTGATTTGTAAATTTCGGTTTCTGTGCAGTAGGAAGATATGAAAGTAACACAAATTTTTTTTGAAACCAACCATGCTCGTGAGTGAACTGAAGTGAGAACGCGTAGAGTTACCATCCATATAATTTTTCAGCACGTTATATGGCTCACTGTGAAAACTACAGAGCACCTTAAATGTGTGATTTTGTAGAACGCTTAGGATTAACTGAACTTAGCATATGTTCATGAATAACAGGGAATGAACAAAAATACAGAAGTAATGACATTCCATTAAGTAAAACTATTAAATCTGAAGAGAGAGAAAGTCTAAGAAGAAGAATAAGTGTAGTAAATATGTCGGTAACCCTGTCAAAATCAACAAGTGGTAAACCTCAAACAAAACTTATGCTGGCCAATATTCGTAATGTCAAAGAATAAGAAGAAGTGGTTTCATAGTAAACAATGAACTTTTCGCAAACAGAACGTATCTGAACTAAAAGTCATTGCTGGCGGGAGAGTGAACTTTATCAGAGTGAAACATTATGTTTAGAAACGAAGTATTAAATAGTGATAACAACAGATAAATAAAAGTATGGAAAAATAATTTAGATGTTGGGTTGAATGTTTTGTTTGACTTGTGTGTGGATCCTCGAGGGTCTTTTTTTTGTATTCGAGGGACTGTATCATGCCCTAAGCTTTAATATATGGAGAAGGAACACAGACTAAATTTCGATTTAAAAAACTCGTCAGAGATCAGAGTGGGGACCATCAAAGTGGCGGCCGACCCGCCCATGGTCGTCTCGTTATTGCCCTTTGTAGCGGAGACATCAGTGATAGAGGGCTGACAACTCTGACGACAAAAGACGCGTGGGACAAAGGCGGGGCGCCATTCACAGACTCACCACTAACGAATTCCTGACGACCTCGTCGCTGCAAGGCAACAGGTACAAACTGTTTGCTCAATTAATGCATTACGCTTATTAGGGGCCCTCTTTGATGTCTCGTGGATTCACTTCCCTTAATGAAGGCATCCAGATGGAATGTTAGTGCGAAAACAGGTTCGCAATTTAAATTCGCGATATGTATATTTCTGACTCACCACTGGATTTTCTAAGGAAAATTTATGAGCTTTTAATCTTTCTTTAAGACTAGCCACACTTACCACATAGTCACATATTGCAATTGTTTCCCCTTCCATACCAAAAACAGCACGTTACACCAATGGTTGGTTGGTAACGCTCTGGCCTCGTATTCAGGAGGATCCGGGTTTGAATCCCCGTCTGGCCATTCTGATTTTGGTTCTACATAATTTCCCTAAATCACTCCAGGCGAATGCTGTGAAGGTTGCTTCGAAAGGCAATGGCCGAATTTCTTCCTGTTCGTTGTCCCCAATACTTTCCTGCCTCTAATGACCCCGACGTCGAGCAGAAAAAACATTTTATACCAACAAAATGACAAATAACGCGTTATGCAAAGCTAGTGTCGTTCACAAACCTTAGAGAAGGTAAAGAAACGTAATTGTATAGCGCAGTAATTGCGTCACAGATATTAATCCAAAAACCATATGGTAATGGGTGTGATAAATTTCCGACTTTTCATATTAATCTGCTCTGTGCATTAGAAGGCAGCTGTTTCGATATTTACAAAGTAAATGTTTCCTATGTCCTGGCTCCAAACCCATCGAAAGTTACACATTAAACTTCTTTCTAATGCTACAGATGAAACTGAATCACATAAGATGAACCTATCTCTGTACTGTCAGAAGAATTGTATATACAATGAAATGCTAAAGTCAGAAGATATCTCCTAATATTGTGAGGAACACCCTTTCAACCGGCAAAGTGGTACTGACTCAACAATTTGTGGGATATCCCCTGAAGAAATATTTAGCCATGTTTCCACTACAACCGTCCATAATTGCGAAAATTTTGTCGATTCAGGACATAGTGAACGAACTGACATTACGATCATGTCCCAGACTTGTTCGATTTGACTCATGTCTGGTGATACGGGTGGCCAAATCTTTCGCAGGAATTGTTCAGCATGTTTCTCGAACCAATCGTGAACGATTTTTACTCCGTGACCTGGCACGTTGTCGTACTGGAATAGTATATAATTGTTTAATAACATGGAGGCCGTACATGGTGAAAAATGGGCTCCAAGCAGCTGAAAAGAAAAAAAATTCAGTCAATGGTCAGTTCAGCTTGACCATAGGTGCCAGTCCATGTCGTGTAAAAGAGACGTAGGATACCAGGACAGAGCCATCACAGTTTGCACGGCGCCTTCCTGGCAACCTGAGTCAATGGCTTCGTGTGGTCTGCGCTGCAGTCGAACCCTGGCATCAGCTCTTACCAACTGGAGTTGTGACTCATCTGACAACGCAACCTCTTTACAATCATCTAGGATGCAACTAATATGTGAAGAACCCAGGAGAAGTGCTGAGGTCGATAACTCGCGTCGGTCCTCTGCTGCCATATCCATCAACACACTGTCCGTATAGGCACATCTACAGTTAGAAACAGACGTGCCTGGTCTCGGTCATTAAGTATACGTGGTCGGCTACTGCATTGTCCATGGCGGGAGGTAATGCCGGGAAGTACATACAGTCTTGACATTGTGGATCGAGGAATGCTGAATTCACAAACAATTTCCGATATGGTATGCCTCAGCTCCATTCCTGTACAGAGTCGGTTAATTCATGCACTGCACATCACATTTATTCGTTTCTTTCGCGGTGTTACTGCCATCTAGATACTTGCA
Source organism: Vandiemenella viatica (assembly GCA_031002005.1). NCBI lineage: Eukaryota > Metazoa > Arthropoda > Insecta > Orthoptera > Morabidae > Vandiemenella > Vandiemenella viatica. The sequence goes on along the minus strand of JARYHS010013630.1, from coordinate 255,299,249 downwards.
TTTCCCTATTCAGTAAATATTCGCACATAGTGTATTTCTATTCTCTGCTACAAATTTACCCAGGAAGACGCAACCATTTTGAAAATCACAAATAACACAGGCTTATCTGCAATAGAAACTGGCTGGACGAACAACGAAAAAAAGTAACTCCGTTAATAGGTATTCAAATGAATTATATGCAACTAACTTTCAGGGTTATGAGTTGAATTGCGATCAGACTTACCGAATCAAAAAATCAGTCTAACCAATAAAAGTGAAGAAGACAAATAAAAATCAGTATTCTTTGATCCTGTTAAGCTGGTTCTATTGTGAGTTTATGCTTTATGCGATAAATTTAAATATAGCTATCAATAAACGGTTTCTTCGAAATCATCATAACATATAATCAGTGGATTCATAGTTAATCCAGCTTAACAATAGAAAAGAAAAATTTCTTCCGATTGCATTTTCTTTGCTTTACCGAAAGTGGAGAAGGAGAGAAATGACTATTTTTCTCCAGGAGAAAAATTGACAAACGAAGGAGCCTTATTTTATGAGGATATGTGCAGAACCCTGTATTTCTTGAACGATTTGACATTTATCTGAAGTCCTGACGATGCTTCGTCCCATTAAAAGTGCATATGAAGTGCCGTTTCTGTTTGTTTTTTCGCAATTATATGTCGTGCCGACCAGTATTCTAATACAATGTCCAAAAAATAATCAATGGTTTGAAGTGTCGTGAAAACAATAAATTCAGGTACCTTATTACTGCATGAAAATGATTACCTATAATTCTCGTAACTGTCCGACATTTATTAGAATAATCATTAATAAATAATTCACCGATCACTATTACACAACTTGCTGAAGCATGTGTTTTTAATAGATGGTTCACAGTCACATCACTACATGGACCATGTCAAAAGATGCGTTCAAGTACATTGTCTCTTAGTAGTCAGAAATATTACTATGATTTGCTATTGACACAATTTAGCTGTTTCCACTTTCTAACTGAGCATGGTGGTTGAGCGGTTGTGTTCTAGCCTTCCATTCGGGAGAACGCAATTTAGAAATCCCTGGCAATAAATATTTAGGTTTTCCATTGTTTCCCGAAATCACTCCAGACAAATGCAGGGACGGTTCCTTAGAAAGGCCGTGGCTGAACTCCTTCCCGTTCTTTAACCTCATTTTTTTCCTACTCTAATGAACACAACAGCAACGAGTTGAAAAACCATAAAAATTATTTTTGACATGTCCTTTACGCTGAGTTATTTAAAGAAATATACGACCCTTCTAATGCTCCACTGTTTTACAATATCGATCAACAATTAAGAATCCAAATTTTCCAGCACCACTAAAAATATCCTACAGCTTTGATTATAAGACTCAAACCAAATAAATGTTTCCTTGGACTCGTCTAAGCGCTATACAAGTTCAGTGGCAACATAAGAAACACTTTTCTGTGCGACTTGGTTAGTGGGAACGGCAGCGCTAATACGGAACTCCTCTGGAGTTACCTCCGGCAGGCGGGATATAAGCCGCGTTATTATCAAACCGTCCTCTCGGAGCTCTTCTCCGCCTCCCCAGGAAAAAAGTAACAACCAACTTGGAGAGAGCCTGCCTTAACTTTGTAACAGAGCGCGCGCGGCTCACCTATTGTTCTCGTCAAAACTGGGAAAAAAACCAGCACAAAATCAGACTTCTGGGAAAAACCTAAAAACCTTACAAGACATCCTATTTTATTTGGATTGAGTGTCTCTATAAAACTTGTCTTAATGATGTTACGATAATAAAAGTGGAATTTGTTCTTTTTTATTTCATCCTAAACAGAGGAATCAATAAATAAATAGATATTCATCACCAGTAACCACTATCACAGCCTATTCATGTTTTATAGTTAAGAGTTCATCTCCGTTGCTACGATATTTAGTTTTTAAGCGCTCTTATAGAAACTAGTGATCTTCAAGCCGTACAGAATAGATAATTCAGTAACAGGTGTGCAGTAACAACATAAAAGTTAAATTATTTCCCAGTCAGTGTTTGATATAAACACAGTTTACATTCGTAGTTTACGTGCAAATGAGACTTTCGAGTAGGGACTCCAAAAAATCTATCAATATCATATGAAGTGAACATGTTTGCATTTAAAAATACAGTGTAATTTGCCCTGCAATTTAAGATGTACTGAACTCATTGGCTTAATCGCACATTCCAATTCACAAATACATATTCAGCATATTACCAGTTACATGTAGAAATACATTACGTGAGACTCGAATGCGAGAGAATGTTTACAACTCTGATTCGACAAAGATACAAGTTCCCAAAATTTGTGACAGCTACAGTTCGCCTGAAAAGAAATCCTGTATGACTTCGTCGTCACATAAATGAATTCAACTAGATATGGCACTGACACAAAGATACACATTCTTACATAAGGAACAAAGCGTTTCTATATGTGTGCATGAATTAATAGGTATTTATGCATGTAAAAGGGCATGAACTCTATACTGTATGGCTTAATGACCAATCGCGTCAAATAATAAAGAAAAAGCTTCATTAAATATACTAACTTCCAAGAGTAAAATAACCATGTTTAGTAATTACATTTTAACTTCAATGTTGTTAAATTTTAATATAAAAAATGCCTGAATTTCATACAGCCACCACTAAAAAATATATTTCAAATCTTAATACCTAAATCATTTCACTTTAATCCCTGTCCGTGAGTCTGGTGTGTCTCTAGTAAATCATGGCAGGTTTCACCGACTGTAGATGAATCAAGCCAATTAATCGTCTAACTGCACTATGCGATGTCTTTAACAACGCAAGTGGAGACTCTTTCGTCATATAACAGTGAAATTTCTTTTATTTAAATATGTTTATGGAAATTTATACGATAACTGTCCCCTCTTTTCTTTAAACTACAGCCTGCTTCTCAGTGTTTACTTGTGAATCTTTCTTCTTTTTATTGCTTTCGTCGACGTCGAGGTGCGAGAGCATTGGGGACAGAGAATGAAAAGGAAATCGGCCATCATCTTTTGAAGGAACCATACCAGCATTTTCTGGAATCATTTCAAAAGTCATGAAAAACCTAAATCGGGATGGTCAGAAGAAGATTTAAACTCGCGTCCTCCCGAATACTAGGCCCGAACGTTACCGTTTACCACCGGACTATGATGAATCCTTTCAACCATATATCAGTAGTAATAAAAGATCTGTTTGGTCATGATGCCTGTTATGCTGTGTCATCATGCACCCGGCCTTCGTTGCAGGATTAACAACGGATAGAGATGATGCTGCAAAATCGAATATATATGGGCACAGTTTAATAACAATTCTATTCAGTTTTAAGCTACTGGGGGGGGGGGGGGGGAATGAATTGCAGGTAAGTAAGTAATTTGTTCAAATCGATGTATTAATTATTAAGTTTATTTACATTCTTTCAATTTACATGTTTTCTTATACTCTCTATCTAAAGATACCGCTGTTACAATAATTTAAGAAATAACTATGACATTATATCATTCATTTTATTTAGTTAAGTAACTGCGAAGAAATAAATTGCCAAAATACTGCATTTACAGTGCCATTTTTGAGGGACTTAGAAGTTAGTGGCAAGTAAATCAGTGACAGGGAGACTTCTAGGATGTATAGCGTAAAACGTTGGGGAGGGGCAAAAAATCTGATAAGCGAGCAGGTACTGTACCCCATTATTTGCCATGGTAAAAATCTGACACTATAGTACAGGTTATTAAGTATCATAGAACTAGTATTATGAAATACAGCATATGTCTGCAGCAACTATTTATTTTACTTTAAAGCAATCACTTATACACTAACAGTTCACACATTACACCTATCCTTTATTTTAACATTTGCAGCTTACACTATGAAATTTTAAGAAATTTCAGTTGTATAATTATACCGACGGTGCTTTACAAGCACTGTTGTTAATGAAAAGGAGCCTACCCAGTGAAAAGTATTGAATGTTCGTGTTGCCAAGAGAAATTGTTACGCCCCAAGGTGACTTTTACTTAAAGAGTGATTGAATGAAACTTCATTTGCCAGATAAATCATCGTACCGTATCATGACTCTACTAATAAACGACATTTCGGTTACTCAGGCGACGGCGTGACGTGGCATGAACTGAAGTCCTGTTGACAACAGTCCTGATCCTCACGAAGTAAGGATACCGTAACTTCTCAGGCAACCATATGGTGATACAAAAAACTTAGGTGTTAACCTTCTATCATTGAATAAATATTGATCTCTGTGTTACAAGAAATGTCAGCACGAACATAATCCTATATGATAATTAAATCAGTAAGATTATAGTCATAACAAAATATTCTGGTAAACTAATCGAGAACTCCAGGAATACGCATCAATGATTTTAGAGCAAGCTCTTGCTACTCAGTTTGTGAAACAAAACTGGAAGTAAAAAATAGGATAGTGAGCTTCAAATAAATAGCTCGTATCCTAAAAAAAAATGTGATCTGACTTTCTGTGTCTTTATCTAAAACAACAGTTTTAACATAATTAAACTGATTTATCTTAAAATTCTCTATTTTACAGACCCAACATAATTTGGTATTTTTAAAATATTTTCTCCATATTTGATTAACAGTAGTCTGACATTACTTTTTCCCTACATCTTTACAGATACGAGGTCTTTAGAGACGGGAAAGGACTAGGGGCAAGGAATGGGAAGGAATTCAGCCATGGCCTTTCGAGTTACCATCCGGCATTCGTCAGTAGTGATTTCGGGAAACCAATGACACCTAGATGTTCGAACACCCGTCCCCCCAACGATGAGGCCAGAGCGTTGCCGCTCTCCCACCACGCTTGGGTCATACTGCTATACACGTTATGAATGACTCCGTACTATAATCTGTAGTAGTATCAGAATGTTATTTACAGACGTTCATCCAAGAGTTTTGTAAGTTCCTTAAATATGATAGCGCAGTTTCATAGCTGCATCAACAAAAGTTCCCCCAGGCAATTCAGTTGTTAAGTACCGCATCACTCACCACACTCCTTCTGCTAGGCACCGGGTTGACACACTTACCTGAAACAAAACAAAACAGACCATGACAATTCATCCTCAGAGATTCAAACGCATTATCATAATCGCTAAATTTTAACATTATTTTTAGTTAGTGATGGTTGTTGCATAAATTGTAATTACTGATAGCTATTTCAATGTTTTAAAATGAAGTAATCAACATCAGGAGTGTGTGCTTTTTACAGCGATAATCAAGACAGTTGAGGCTTGCAGTCTCAATAGAACAGCAGTGGACACTTCTTCAAAAATAAAACTAATTTTAAACATCAGAATATTGTAGCGTTGAACATTATAGCATCATTTTAATGCTGCTGATTAGCGGTCTGTTTGATCTATGATGCATATTGACTACACTACAAATAAGGCAAGAATAAACCAATAATACATGATTCCACGAAAGATATCACACACGTAGTTTTGAATGATACATTGTTTTTGTTATATAATAAAAGGAAAAAATCTGTATGGAAATTTATTAACAGGAGTTTCATTTCTGAAACCTTTTAAAAGCCTAGCCTAGCCTAGCAGCACAGTGGCTCGTAGATGGCTAGAGCTGGCCTAAGGCACGCGGGTGTCCAGTCAAGTGCTATGTTCGTCTTAACGCCAGTGACTTTCCAGTACAGTTGTGAGCAAAGTATGAACAAATCAGTTGGCTTAGTTCTATCATAAAATAATTTAAAAAATTACATTCGTAACCAAAAAATTGACATGTTTTATTTCTTCTTTAATTCCACTTATCACTTATCTACAATAATTTTATTAAAGCGAAAATATCTCTGTCTCTGTCTGTTTGTTTTTTTTTTCATGTCTAAATCAATCGTAACAAAATTTGACAAGGAAATGCATCATTGGGAAGGTCATAGGATGATTTTTCTGTAATAAATAACATATTTCGTCATAAAATTTTGAAAACTTACAGAACAGTGACAGACAGGTGAATAGCATGTGTAACTATCTGTAACGTTATATTGGTCAGTCAGGCTTTGTTTAATAAATTCCATGTAAAGGCACAACTTAGCCTCGGACTGCAACAAGCAAGTGTGTTGCGTCCGCTGCTGCGGGAACCACAGCAACCTGGTGTGCTCACGTCCGAGAGAAGCAACGCCGAGATGTGTTAACAGCGGTTCTGACCACGCCGCCAGCTACGGGGGATGTCCTGTGAAGAGAAAGCTCCAAGCCGCCATCGGAAGACGTCAACACCAACCCAGCCACACCCAACCAGCCGAATGACCGGGCGGCCCACAGAAAAGGACATCAAGCCGCAGCAAAAACCTTCCGCCGACCAACATAAGTGACCAGCGCGTGCATCAATGCTGCATCCATGAGCCAAAACGTGAAAATCAGTTGCGTAAAATCGTCCAGTTGCTAACGCAGCTTATTACGGCGATGACCCCAACTGACCATACGAACCCAGTAGAGGGTTTTGATATAAGGACGCCTACAGTGTCAATAGGCATCTTCCCCCAAAAGTAAAAAAAAAAAAAAAAAAAATTTGTCTCCAAAACAACATCCAACTGACACCTAGAAGTTATACTACCAAAGGTAGTGGTACTTCAACAACAGTCGTTGAGGCAGCGAAAAAAAAAAGCTTATTATAAAAGTTATGGGCATAAATGCACTTTGTCTTCTTTTTTTATATGCCTTACAGGCGTAAATCAGGCCTAGGACGTATCTCTAGCAGAGCAAGAGCAATTAGAGTCCCAACGACTGTCATGAGACAGGTTAAATGGTAAAATGATATCTCGATGGCTTCCCGTCATATTATTCCGACTCCTTGCTTTTAGGGACACCTTTTACGTAACTTAAATCTATCTAAATCGAATTCTACTAGCGCACGAAGTCGGATGAAAGAGGCGTCCATTAATTACGTGAGGTGAAATGGGGAAAAGGGGGGGGGGTCCAACCACCAGATCTCACCAGTGGACTGCTCCTAACAGCAAGTACCATATGAATTAGTTGTATCTTCACTAAACCGTTGTTTACAAAGCACAGGAATGTAAATACAGGTAGTTCTTGTGTTTAAGATATTTACTGCCCTTAACACAAGACTACGGCCGCAATCGTGGTGTGGCTGTATGGCCACCATTAACCCGCACATAATGCGCGTTTATAGCCATCCATCGATTGCGTTAAGCGGACGTACACGCCAGAGTGAACCTCTTGGGGTGCGATAACCTCGGCGTGACGGCAAACCGGCTGGAAACACCACCAGTCGGCCGTGCACAGTGTTTGTGGCTAATCGATATACAGCGCACAGTGTATAATAGCAATCCACCCTCCCTATTGACGCTCAAGTGTCAAAATACTTCAAAACTGTGATGCGATGGAAATGAGGAGATATGCATTCCAAAGATCGTGTGAAATAACATCCATTTTAAAAACTTTACGTGATTGCTAAATTAATTATAAGACATATAAATTGTGGTTAAAGTTACATTTAAATTCTCCTATCGTGTTTCCGTAGCAATGCGTAAGTCCCAACGAGCTTTCGACTTGATTGGTTGCATCATCAATTTAAGTACAGCTAAAACATTCACAAAACCATTTAGTAAAACATCCCCTCCACTTTCTTAAATCTGATGAAGCTATCTTCATTTTTATGAAGTAACGGCTGTCTTTGCCCATAATCACGCTCAAAAATCTTATTTAATAACTAAATTGCACTGCTGTTACACCGAACCTGAACAAACTGTCATTATAGACACCAAAAGTACAAAATTGCTACACCAAAAATGTAGTGGCTTGTTCTCACTGGTGAACTCGTAAATATCAGCAACTCAGTCAAACCAATACTAAATGGATTCACTGGATTTAGTTAACGCAAATAATATAAGAAAAAAGGCGATATATTTTTTTATTATTGTTACCACCACTTATGAATCGTCGAATTCACTTCAAAGTTTTTAAGGACGGGAAAAATTTAGGCAAGAAATTCTGCCAGGACAGTTTGAAGGAAAAGTCCCGGCATCCTCATAGCATGATTCTGGGAAACCATGAAATCATCAATTTCGTTGGTTGGCGCAGGAATCAAACTAGCGTCTTCCAAACATCCAGTCCCCAGCGAACGCAATTTGAAATTCAAAGAAAGTGTCAGTCATTCATTCTTTTTCGTTCAAATATTTGGAAAAAGAGACACTGATTGTTAAACTCATCACATCTTACTCAGTATTGTACGAGTAAGAATACAATGTACAGTAACACGATGAATTAGTTAGCAAAGTTCGAAAAGGAAGCCTCCATTTTGTTACTACAGATGTGTCAGAAGGAATCAGCTCAACACACAAACTCTTTGGACAAGAGACTTTAAAATAAGGAACAAGTAAATGTGTTGCACTATTCCACAGCAGTACTTCCGCGAGACCTGTGTTTTCGGCGATGAGAACTATTGTTTCTGGTATTCTATTGGGAAATGACAAATCAATAAAATCTTGATAAAGTGTTCATTCATACACATTGTTCCTTAAAAATTTTATGTCTACACAAAGTCTACTCAGTAAAGAATGAGTGGTAAATAATTATATAAATCGAACCAGCGTAATATAGGACTAGCATTGAGTGTGAGACGTTGGTGGTCGGGCACAGGAACTACATATGACACTTTTCAAGCTAGCTATGACCCTTACTCTAGATCAGGGGTGCCCAAAGTTGTCGATACCGAGCCCTTGTGGTCGATAAGAGATCTCCAGTGGTCGATTAATACAGAGGGGTCAAAAGGGGGTCGATTAATACTAAAGAGAATCAATTAAACTGTACGGGAAAGATAATAGGAATGCTCTACTAAAAATCAGGTCAATAAATTAAAGTAAAGCTCATCCTCTCAACTCTCGCATGTTTGCGAAGTCATACGAAGTAAATGATGTACCGTTTTAACTTGTCACATATTTCAACAACCATCTGTTCTCTTTGGCAGGTCTTTGTTTGAAATTTATTCCATCTGTCCATAGTTTTGTTCCTATTTTTTGAGATTGTAATAATAGTGGAAAGTATCTCGTTTTTCTGTTAATGTTATTGGGTGGATTTTATAAATTATTTCGCTGAGTTGTTATGCAGGCCTCCTTATTGCTTAGCATCAGAAATGCCAAAAATGATTTAATGTTTTTATTAAATACTTGTGGGGGTCGATAAGCAGGCAAATATCCTGTCGAGGGGTTGACGGGGTAAAAAGTTTGATGCACAACGTATTTACTGATGTAGTTTTTTTTTATGGCCTTACGTCCCATCGACATCGAAGTTATTAGAGGCGGGAAAGGATGGGGAGGGAGGGGCAAGGAACTGGAAGGAATTTGGCCATGGCCTTTTAAAGGAAGCATTCGCATGGAGTCATTTTGGGGAAACCATGGAAAACCCAAATCTGGATAAGCGGCATGGGATTCAAACCGGCGTCCTCCCGAATGGAAGACCGGAGCACTGGTATAGAGAAAACAGTCATTTAACATCGGTTACTTCATAACTGGACATGAGCAAAAGATAATAGATATTGTAAAGAAATTTATATGAAATATATGCTTCAGATTTCAATGTTCACTAGGATTTCGTTGTACAATGAGTGAAAGCAAGGCAGAATATCCAATCACAGAGACACAACTTCTTTCCTTGCAGAGCACGTGACTTGCCAAGCGCCGGCACAAGGGTCTACATCAGCTATCATTTCGTCGAAATTGGTCTGAATACGTGTGCTGAAATCTCAGCTCATTATCCGCGTCTGAAAGCCTCGGCGGGCAATTACATCTCCAGAGCGCGCGCCTAACTTCGCCCATGTTAATTACGAGGACTTCATATTTGACTGACGAACTCATTAAGGTACATTCGTCACGACTTGGTTCTCCATACCGAATGTCGTCTTAGCCAGTTCAGAAATACATATTCTAAATGGGTTCGTTAGGTACAAAGAAAAAGGAAAGCCGAATATCGGGACTCTATTATGATGAATTATCACGATAAAACTTTTGCCGTAACGTGACTGTCGAACCTGAAACACATCACACCGTGCCATAGCAACCTAAAATAATAGAAAATCTATCAAAGTTTGTGAAGGTATTACTTAGACAATTTTGTTTACAGAATTTTCAGTTATCTAATGTTTCCAGAAATTATCACTCTGTTTGAATATCGCACATATTTCATCGTTTCATTCCGGGTGTTGAGTTCTGTAGCTGAAAATATTATTTAAAATGTAAGACAAAATTAAAATTATATAGGACTCACAAACAATAACATTTATTTACAGTAGCTTTTTTATTACTGCTTTACACCTCGTCGACATAGTGGTCATTAGAAGACTGGCGGCAAAGAACGGGAAGGAATTCGGGCATGGCGTTTTTGAAGGAACCATCCCAACATTCGTTTGGAGTGATTTCGGGAAACCAAGAAAAACCAAAATCTGGATGGCCGAATTCAAACCTGTGTTCTCCCGAATATGAGGGCAGATCATTACCGCTAACTCACCAATCTAGGTCACGAAAAGAGAAGTCATGGACGTGTAAGGGTAAGCGTATCCTGTTAAATTTGAACGTTATTATCGTACACATTTTGGCTTTTATTTTGTTCATCTTTACGCTATCTGTGCCTTTTTCTTAAAAAAATATTTCGTAACTACACGATCTTAAAATGAGACAGATTTCAGTATATGGTTTTGTGGAACGTTTCTCTCACTAGACAGTCTTACAGGCACAGAGGGGAGTTTAAAGACGAAATTAATGTCAACACGAATATTTGTATATCAAAAGGTCTCCACTTTCGGGCACTCGAGAAGTATGCGTTTGCGCAACGAAACACTTGTAGACTATGGTCCTAATTAAACGCACAGAGAGAGAGCTGTGAGCAGAATTCAGCTCTCCAAGAGATGCCGATACCGCATACTTAATTAACACGCATTCACAGGGGTGCGCCTAATGGCTTTCTTTTTTATGCCGGCGTTCAATCGCCGCGGGCTGCCTACATGTTGGCCCGGCCTCATCATGCCGTATAATTAGCGCGGAAGATCTGACGGATCCGTTCGCCTTTAATTTCGCAGCGGTGCTCCACAGGCGGTGGATTACGCAGCGTGTTCTGGCTGACGAGCCTACGCGCGTTTCATAATACATCACGAGCCTAGTCCTCCTCCAGTCACGCCACACTGCTGGTAACCTAGTCACACCACAGAGATTCCACAAAACGTGAAGGACGAGGGCATCTGAAAATTTGTAGCCCTCCTTCAAAAATGTTGATGCTATGACTAACTATCAGAATTGAAATGTCAGCAAAATTTAGTAATCGACAATGCCTTTAAAAAATCGTATGTTACATTAGATACTAGTGTGTATATATATATATATGCATGGGAAAATGTAAGCAACAGGGTGTTACTCTCAACTAAAAACCAAACTTCTTGACGTTGTAAGATTTGGTGGTGTGCTTCAATTTATTCTCTTATTCTTTTTACTAGATTTTGCTGTCCATCATTTAGCCGGTAATCGGCTGGCTATAGAAGTTGCCAGGATTCACCAAATCTTACAACTACGAATATATATACCAGCCTGTAGGTAACACACTGCATATGTATTAACTATGAGAACTATGCATTAAAATTTTATACAATTATTCTGGATATCGAAATATTCATTCATTCTTAAAATTCAATAACTCTGTCCTGAGAGATGAAACAGGCGATGTTTAACCGCACAAACGCGACTAAATTTGTGTGTGCTATCTTTCACAACGACATTATGGTTTCAATAACCATAACCGTTACTGGCAAACTGCGTCCCACGAGTCCTATTTTAAAGAAATTCAACGGCACCAGAAACAACTTGAGGATAAATTGCTGTGATGTATAGCAGGTAAATAAACTGAGATTAACGAAGCAAACAGGAAAAGCTCGAACGAGAGCAGTAGTCTCTATCACTGATAAATGGGTTACGTTCGGAGAAAAGATAAGTGATAATTTACAGTGCATGAGTATTGCTCTGATCTGCTTAAACAGCACGTAGAGTCAAAGCAAACAAAATCCCGAGAAATATCACGTCGTAAAAATGTATATTTATTCTTTCCTCCATCCTTCGGATAATATAATAGTACGAACAGAATATAGTATCTTTTATAAGCTTTCGTAATGCGCTTACTTGCAAACTGCCAGCCCATATTTTTATTTTTTTTTAATGCACGATACAGTTCATTCTGCATTAAGAAGAAGGCAGCAAGAACTAACGCCGGTCTGGATATGCAACGATTCTTCTTTGTAACACTTGTTGGTATAACGTAAAACACATTATTGCAAAGTTGGCACTCTCACATAGCAACGACCTACTGCCGGATGACCACAATCCTCAGAGAATATTTAATACCAGAGAATAGTGGATGCAATGCTGGGATACATCCTCCAGACATGCAATTACTCCGTAAATACTAAATTTCAGTCAGCTATAGAAAGTATCAAATTATTTTATTTAAGAAAATAATGGAATATATACATTCTCAAATACGTTACACACCTCTATCCATATCTATAAAACGAAAACCGGACATATTGGTCGTATAAAAACTCGGTAACTACGGGTCAGATTTCGATGGAGTTTTCACCGTTTTTAAGCTTAGAATCTTAATTCACTTGTCTGGCATATCTTATGTTTCAACGTTAAATAATGTTGGAGCATTAAATGAAATTCTGAACGTATGGTGAGAAATTCCACAGGAGGAATCACTAGATGCCGCATACTCCGCACTAAACACACAACACAATGTCTCTGAACATAGCCTTCAATTAAAGCAATAAGATAACTTATAGTAATAACTATTTTGCACACTAAACAAAACTTTAAGTATTCTTTCTTTTAATTCGATATATTCAATTTTTAAAAGCCATACCTTGAAGTATTCTTTCCTTTAATTCGGGATATCAATTTTTAAACGACATAGATAACCGTAAAAACAACAGAGATTTTCTTTAAGCACGATCTCTGGACAATATCTCTGGCGTTCAGCATTAGTCTTCTGTTTACAATAATATTATTCCGGATTCACTTTTGATATTTTATCTGCAGAGTTAAAGGATTTGGCGTTTCGAGCCACAAGTATATCTATTCACTTCGCAATGGTCCAAATGTGAGTTTTTAACATAACCTAGGGTTGTTCAGTAATGTAGTAATGAAATTTCTTAACCAAACTATCGAAGCTTGATATACATGAATCTTTTCGGACGAATGAAAATAGCATACGTGCAAATAAATTTCAGCCCACCAGTTTCTTGGTAGGGGGCGGGTGAATGTAAGTTTGCTTTAATTCCGAAAAAGTTGGCGCGTGTTTTATGAAACTTTGTACAAATGTTTTGCGTGAATAAAAATAGGGTACGGTTAAATCTACACCAACTATACCGCGCAACGCCGGGAACTCCGCTAGTTAATTATATTGGTCGCCCATAAACCCCCACATCCGAGTAGATAAAACAATCAAAGATTTGAAAAAAAAATCATAGGTTTACTGATGACAATATTGTATTACCTGTGGACTGAAGAAAGTCCTAAGTCCAGTATAAAAGCCAAAGATTCCAACGTAATGAGAAAATTAGTCCATATGCGAATTTATTCATTACCAATACTACCAATAACAACGAGTCGTTATTTACGTTTTTTAAAACATGTATTCAAGTAATATTTTTATTTAAAATGTAATTTGGTTGAATCTGACCTCTGCATTGTCAGACCTCTAGGAGGGGTAGATTGGGGTATGCGATAGGGTTCTGTACAGCTGTATCGTATTCTCAAGCCATATGTTGTGGTACAAGCCTCAAATTTCCATTCTCCTTTATTTCGTCTGAATCTTTTCAGTACACACAGCGAGTGAATTTTTAGTGTATTATCTCTACGTCTCCACAGAAACGTTTGTTCATCAGTAGGCACTACAATCTATAAGGATTTGCGCATACGAATGACAAATCTGCAGTCTAACAATACAGCCTGGACGGAAAATATTTATATCGCTTCCGATTAAAACAAATTATATGAATATTGTATCCATCATTATTTTCTTCCCATACTTTAACATTTATCTTCTGCTGCAGTTCTTTCACTTGGTTATAATTATGTTTAAACAATAACTATATCCATTATGTCTCTAAACTTTATTATATTTTTTATTGAAGGATTCTTATCAAACTCATATTGTTCTGGCAAGACCGGAATGTATGCAATCCATACTTCAGGGGCGAAATGAAATTTTGTATCCTTCTATAGGAACAATTGTCTCACATTCATAAGGACGCATATTCGAATCCCTGTCCGACCATCCTGATTTCGGTTTTCCTAGATTTCCCGAAATCACTCGGGATGGTTCCTTAAAAAAGCACTTGTAATTACCTCTATGTCATTCAGGCATAACGTCATAAGAAAAAATAAAATTAACAATACATTGAAAATGGTTCATTTTTTTCCCGATGATTCAGACGTACAATATTCAGCCACATAAAATGTTTTGCTCTATACATACAACTCTAAGCAGCCGTTATGAGAGAAGACCTTTACTAACTATATTCTTAAAAGTATCTGCTTCTTTTCCTTGTCTTGGAAATTTTTCTATTATCAGTTTTGATATTGTTACAGTGTTTAAAGACCAGTTTATATTTTATTTCTAAAATTTTAGTTCCTTCTTAATCTTGTGTACTGGTTACTTTTACTATGCAACAATTAATAATGTGCTATTTTTAGGCCTGCTATGTAATTTCCTTATGAATAATAATCTTTGTTTATCCTACTTAACAAATCCTCATCTCAAACTGTTCCATGGTTTGCTGGTTGATTAGCTTCATGTTTTACTTCAAACATACATCTAGAGTTTCTGTATTTCACTCTTAATTCCTCCTGCTTTATGTGTTAACTATAATTTATTTCTCATGTGAGACCGAAAAGTCATGTGAATCCTTCCAGTTAGAACCATTTCAGAATGCTGATAACAGAAGCGTACTGTAGAATTAAGTTATATTACTTGCATAATGAGCAGCACAAAGATGAGAATATTTCTGCTTTCGGTAACAATCTCTATGCTTATTTCGTTATTTTTTTACATATAAAGTCGACAATGTAAAGAATAATTCGATCTCGGGCTAAACCTGCGTTTAAATACAATTTGACAGTACTGCTTTCGCATAAATCAACTTTACTTTTTGTATTGTGCCTGTTTACCTCTTTGCCCTTCGTTTCAGAAACATCTATATAATACCTAGAATCTCGAGTTTATTTATATTCATTTCACATAGTGGCTTCCACCGATTTTTCTTTTACTCGCGTAATTTAACCCCTTATCTACAATTTGACATACTAAAATTTGCGCAAACGAGAACATAAAAAATAAATGTGATTAACTGTCGCGAAATAAAGTCACGATTTTACGCTAAGCTTCCATCTCAAACTTTCGTTTCATTTATGCTTTTGACAAAGATTTCATTATAAATTATTGAAGTTATAGTGGAGCCTTTTGCTGATTGATGTAATGGGTTCGTTCGCTGTTACAAATGCAATTTAAATCGAAATCAGAGCCAAAGCAAAATAAATGGCCGGATTAAGTCCCCTTAAGAAATCCATTAAAGACTGGAATTCGAACCTTCATTTTTCAATATGGGCGGCCTAACACAGCGCTATCAACCCTCTCAGTGCATTAAGATTATACTCAAACTTTGTTGACAAAGGTACTTCGTAACCGCTTTTAGACCTGTCTTATTGATCATGGTTTTTGTTCCGTCATAAGAATAAAAAATACTGTTCATAAACAAGGTCAATTACAAATGTTCTCATGAAATTATTAATTTTTAAAAAACTACTAAGAGGTTTAATGAGGCAAAATTCAATCAAGTGAAACAATAAACTCTTCTGATACCTTTCCTGAGTGTCTCAGAATTAAATCTTGTAGTATTTATAGTGTACACACATTGTCTGTAATACAAACGTCTACTGACAACAAAATTTAGCAAGTTCATAATTCTTCACGAACGTATGTACTTTCTCTGCAAAGGATGCTTTAAGTGAACTGAAGCAGAGGTACTAAACATCGTGGTTGAGCGGAAAGATTCCGGCATACCAGGTTTCGGTTCCAGATTCAAGCATCTAGATTTCAGTTTTCTACGATTTCCGGAAATCACTCCAAGCGTATGTTCGAATCTTCTCCTATCAAAAGCCATGGCATATTTCCTTCCCACTCTATGAATCCAGTCCTCCCATGCCAAGTGGAACTATAGGTCGATTAACTGTAAAGCCCCACATAGAAACGTTCGTCTTCCAAGAATTTCGGTAACCATAGTACATTGATTTCTCAAGTCATACAGTCCTAGAAAAAAGTTTTGGATATTTTGTGACAGGACTTTTGCAGTACCGCTAGCACGTATGTATGGAGTCACTTGAAATTTTGGGCTGATTTTTAGAACACTGGTGACTTGACGACACTAAATTTTGTATTCCAAATGACTAAATATTTCGCACTTTCATTTTCTGAAGTCTCAAACAGTAACTTCGACAATATTTGATTTGCCTTGAAGACTTTAACTTATTCATCAGAAGAACAATAAAGTTACTTTTTACTAAAAACCTTATCGTAACTTGCCAACAGCTCAGGCGTATGATAACTTTTCCTAGAACATTATACAGTTATTAATTTATTTAGCTTATGGCAATATAATTCTGGAGGATAAGAACGATATTATAAAAAATCAACAGGTCCAGATTTTCTCTGTAGAAGCTCCAGATACTTTAACATAGTCTTCCAGCGAAGATGAGTACACCCTTTTACTACACTCGGCGACGATATGCCTGATCGTCTGTTGTGATACACGGCATAAACAGTGACAATAGTAGTATGAGACCATAAAAATTTTATATTAATCAATTAAGAGCACAAATATCGAAACAAAGGCAGCATTCACTTTAAAAAAATAGTTACCGAGGTTGTATATCATGACACTGTGAGAAGGATTTCTTAGCAAGTTGACAACTTTGAGGAGAATATGCCTGAGAGTGAGGTGTTACAATACTACAAATCAATTCGATAAATTTGTTGGCGCAAGAACAATGCTAGAAACGATGATAATAATATCCGCCGTGAATTAACTGAATATCGGTGTTCTTGAAACTAAAACAGATCTAGACCTGATATTATCTTAAACAATACCGAGAATATTCGTGCACTGAATAACAAGAAAATGGAAGGCACTAGCTGTTGGTCCTCGAAGAATCGGGTGCAGAGATAATACACAATGGACAGGTTGAGACGCAGACTATGGTGCTGATAGGGGTGAGTTTTTTTTTTAATGTATTTCTTGAAGTCTAGAGTCAGGAACCGTATAGGTAAGTAATAATTAAATATAATCAAACGTCATGCGGTCCGTTATTAACGAACCACTTCCACGTTATTTCAAATCAATTATGTTTCACACCATTGAGACTTCTTTCACTGGACAGAATTTGGTCATCTCCCTTCAGAATATCACAATAGCGTATGTGTTGCTACTCCTGATTTTTAAGCTCTTAGCATTATAATATCAAACGCTCTATGTCATTCTGAGAAAACTACATCGCATTCTTTATCCGTCTGTTAAACATTACAATCTCTCTTCAGAATTGCAAACCTTGTACATGGTTATATTAACTTACAGTTGTCGTCGTTCGCTTTCCGCCAAATTTAAACACGTTTTATCACTGTAATTATAATCATAATATTCCGTTGTCCTTAGAGTTATCATCCCACTCGTAGGGGAAACAACTAGCACCGCTACTGTTGTATGCGCGTGTCCGTATCACAAAACTACTCTCTCCAAACCTCAGTCGTAGCTTATAACTTGAACTCGGTAAATGATCGCTAAACTAAACAGAAAATTTCATGCACATAACAAATAAGTCTTTTGTCACTTGATATAACAAAGAACTTATCAGAACTTATGCAAAGTAAAGCGTGACCTCTCAGACCACATGGTGTTTGCTACAAGCCCACGGTTGCTATGAAACTATGAAAGGTTTAATTTTACTTCGCTTAGATTGACTTTAACCTGAATATCAAATGTTAGAACCTAAAAACTAGCACAATGATATAATTTTATAATGAGCAGTTTTAAGATGTAATTGAACATTTCGTATTGAAATTTTTCTTTTTTAAAAAATAAGTGTTTTTTTTTCTCCTGAAATTAACTTGATTAAAAATATTTTATTTTTGTTTTTTTTTTTTTAATGCATGGTTGTTTTTATCATTCATCCACTTTTATTTTTTTTAAATTGTTTTTTTTTTTCCTCCTGAAAGCAACTCTTCACTTTTTTTGACTTTACGTCTCGTCCATGTAGAGATCATTAGAGGCGTAAAAGGAATGGAGGCAAGGAACACGAAGCAGTATGGCCATGGTCTTTGGAAGGACCATTCCGGAATTCTCGTGCAGTGATTTGAGGAAACCATGGAAAACGCAAATCTGGATGGCCGGACAGGGATAACCTCATCTACTCTGATGACGGGAATTTGATCCACCACGAGAATTCGAGCTAGTTACCTTCTTGTCATGCACCGAACACCATCCTGGTGCCGCAACCATCTAAGCCAACGGGGTGGTTTTTAATTACTTAAAAGAGTCCAAAAAGAAACCTCTAACTAGAATTAACTGAACTTGGATATGAATTGTGTATGGTTATAACTACTATTTACTCTTTAAAAATTCAGTAATGGAAATCAAAAAAAGAAATCTTGGAACCCTTATAACAGAAGTTGCTGCCAATTTCTAAATTCAAATTCTCAACATTTTGAGAAGTATGAAAACTAAAATTGAACTGCTCGCACAGCAGACACATTTATTCAGATAATTTAAAACAAACAACCCCCTTTATCAATCACACCAAGATTGTACCAACACAGAGCATACAAGAGAATGCTGTTTTAAATGCGCTGTCTATCAATTCAACTGAAAGACACAGTAAAACGAAGAAGAACACTACTGAAATGGTGGTTGGCCACTCCGTTTCTAGTAAACTTAGTGGCACGTTAGAGAAGGGTGACATTTTAAACGGCTAAATATGGCGGCTCGCCGCATGAATAATAAGCAGGAAAGGCCCTGCCAGAACAGGCGTGCTCTCCTGCTAACAGGATTGCTCGGCCTTTCACTTAACCTAAGTAAATTGCAGGCTTGCTACGAGCCCGTACTGCAGCATCAGTTGGGGGCGTTAAAATATTCACGAACGGCAGGTCTGCACTCGGGAAAGAAATGACAGTGCTACCCCTATATGCAGACGTTTCATCTAATTACTTAAAGGTAACCGCAAGATTTCCTTAATGTGGTTGGAAACATACAATCCTAAATGCAGAGAGATAGGTATTATGAATATCTAAAAATCTTCTAATATACGATTGTTCCTTCTTCCCCTTCCATATTAATAATTAATCATTGATGTAGGCTTTTAGTACACACGATGATGGGTAAAGCTTTAGTAAGACTTACTAACAATTCCGCTGAGAGGCGCTTTAATTGTTATGCTACATGTTAATACTGAGACGATGCTAAGTGATGATTTAAATATTTTGAAGCCCTCTTCTTTCTTGAAGGCAACTTTAGTGCTCTCAGCTTTAAAATATTACAGATATAGAAGTAGGGGACAAAAACTACTCCAGTGGGGCTCAACTCGTCTGACAGATATACGTAACAGGAAGGTTGCTGGGGGAAAGGACAATGGAAGGAGAAAAGTAATGTTATGTAGAGACAGTAAAGATGGATACAGCATGGCGCTACTCTTTTCCTTTGCTTTATTTTGGTGCTATCATGGTTGTGGTAGGGATCACTTGGTTTATTCTTGGGTCAGTTGCTGCTCAGCTGTCCCTCCGCTTATGGAAGCCACCTATCTACTATATAATTCTCTAAGCTCACTCGCTCAGTCACTCACTCACTCACTCACTCAACTCGATAGCTGTTGGCAGGAAAACGGTGATGTCACGCGCCAGCCGTCGCTCGCGAATTAACAGCGACCACAGATATCAATAGAAGAAATTCGCGGTTATGTCCACAGTTTAACAGCGAAGTAAATGTTATCAAATTAATTGCCATATTACATGCGTTAAGTTTGATTTTCGTAGCATTTTATAGTTACAAAAATATCGATAAACTTTACGGCTGAAAAACCGTGGAACTGCTTTTTAGAAACATGTGCTAATGCAAGCAAGATAAAAAACTAAAAAAACTCAAATTACTAATGGTGTCTGCTGTAATCACGATTGCTGATTGTCATTCCTGCCTAGGCTACATTTCAGTTTAATTAAAACTTTCGCTAGTGATGCTGCTTTACCATTACGGTTTATTTGCTTTTTACGTATTTTAACGACCAGTTTCGTTGATGGTATTTATTCAAATCCGTTCTACGCGAATTATTAGGTTATTTATAGTATATATCAAACCAAATGTGTTACTGAATCGAGTATTCTGTCAGTTTAATTCTTCAGAGTTGCTCAACTATTTAATAATCTGGAATCTGCATTAAGTTTTCTGGCCGTTACAAATTACAAATACTATGACCAAAGATTACATTGTGAATGTTTCCCTAGCCTCTATCAAAAACAATGTGATGTTTTCAAAGCGATTACACACTTCCTTTAAACATAAATTCTTCATATTTTGCATAATGAATTTTTAGGGTAAAATACAAGTTTTTATTTTAGCAAGTTCGAATATACCAACCACTACCTTTGAAACAATTTTCCTACAGCGCGACCGTCTCTGTCCATTTTTAATACGTCTATTAATACATCTGAGTTCTTGAAGCTCAAGAGATTTTATTCACCCTAAGGGTATTTGGACAGATCACGTCAACCTGTAATGATCTTTTACCTTAAAAACTGGAACTATTCTACACCCGGGACGACACGTAAATAACTACTTTTTATTTTTTTACTTATGACTTTACGTCTCGTGGACGTCGAGGCCATTCGAGGCGGGATGGGATTGGGGTCAAGGAACGGGTAAAAATTGGGTGATGTCATTTTTGAAAGAAGCATTCGCCTGGAATGATTTGGGGAAATCATGGAAAACCCAAATCTGGATGCCCGGAATGCGAGGCCAGAACGTTAACCGTTCACCCACCACGCTCGGTGAAAAAAACGGTCACGGACTTACACTAGTATAAAATAATAATAATACAGCGACAAACAGAAATCGATTTATATAATTATGGAGATTTCCTCCTCAATTACGTTAAGCATTAGGGTAACTTCAGGTATTCGAAATAATATTATTTAGAAAATGAGTGAAGCCTGCTGTTAGGGCTTGCTCTGGACACAGGCATCGTAATTACATTAAGGTAATTTAAATTGTTATATTATTACTAAAGCATTTTGTGTGATTGCAATTCAGTAAAACTAGTGAATGTAACATAAATATCTTATTTGATGGTAGTGCTATGAATCTCCAGTTAACAGACCGTAATAATAAGTAAAGAAACAGGGAATTCGAAAGTACAGGTTCGAGATAATTGGAGGTATTTAACAGGATAAATAAATCGTTGAAACTTCAATTGTAAATGAATTGTCATCCTAAAATTCAAATTAGAGCGGTTGCAGTTTTAAAGCTGATACAGTCACTCACGCAGCTGATTTTTATTGGACTCAAAAACATATACGGGAACCACCTTTACCTCCTCTCATGCATGAATAAATTCGAAGAGGTAGGAATGTAACATGAGCGGTTTAAGCAATGGAGTAAGTTGGTTGTAAGCGAGATACAGTGTTAGTAGAGGGAGCACTCTGACTGTGTTGTCCCGGAAGGCGGCGAGGTCCGGTGGTTTGCCGCGGAAATGATCCCAGCGGTGGTCACTGCCTACTCTAATTAAATGCGCCTCCGCCAGCAGGAGAGGCAACACGCCGTAAAGGGCGCCGCGCCGCGCCCCGAGGAGACCCGTAACGCTACACCAAGTGCAAACTGCTCTCCCCACTCATTACACGACGAGGACTGCGGCTCGCTGCGCTCCAATATTAATAATATTACAAACCACCAAGTTTGGATGTATGCATGTTCCTCAATCACGCCTTAATTGCCCAACAGATTTAAATAGAATTTGGTACGGAGTTAGTATATTCTCTGCGTAGTAACATAGGATAGTTTTTATCTCGTGAAAACAAATAGTTCCTTTGGAACATTCCATTATCAATTCAAATTTCGTAAAATACAAAGAGATTCCTATTTCGTTGACGTTACTGTCACGTTTACTATTTGATTTTTACCTAAATCACAAAAGCTCCTTTCGGTGATCAAAACAAGAATTTTATTTTAGTTTAAAAGTGTAAAAATGGAGGATACACTTAATAATCTAATATTTCTCGACTGGGAACTCTAAATCAGTTCTTAACAGTAAATGTTGTCGTCCATTTATTTATTTCTAATTTCTCGTATATTTCAATTGCTACTATGTGAGTAATATGCGTAACCGTATCTTTCGGTGCGCATTACACTTTTGTTACCAATTTTCCGGTTTTGAGGTAGACTGTTCTTTAAAGAGTAAAATCCAAGGAAACACTTAACCACATTTTCAACTCCAAAGGAGAAATTTTTCTGGTGGCCATACTTTGAACAGAAACCAAAACTCTTATTTTGTACCAAACTTCAAAGCGTACGAAGACACTGGTAACGGCTAGTGTTCAAACAATCAATGTTGCAGCACGTTGTAACTTTCTAAAATAAATATGGTGTTTTCTCCGATTTGAAATATTATCTCGCAATATCAGTGTGGTATTTAAGACGTGTGGCCCACTATTATTGATGTAGTATTCTTTGCTTAGTTTGAAAAATGATACTTCATCCAAACAATCGTTGTTTCAAGGTGATTGAAGTCAAGTTTTTATTTCTTTGGACCCATTAACTGGAAGAATATGTGTTGGAGGTAATTTCAGTATACGATTTTCCCTTGATCAGTTTAAAAAATTATTAACAGTCGTTCGTATTTTTAGCCTCATCTTCTATTTTTCTTCAAATTTGTACTCTCGAACTGTTGACAGTCTGTATAAATAACTGTCGCATTAATGGCCTTCGCAACGTGTATGACGTCATACCTTCCCACTAATACTTACAGAGAAAAACGAACAACGACATCAGTCAAAAATTACATTGTATGAAAATAACCATGGCCTTATTTCTTCTGAGTATGGCATAAATGACTAATTTAACATTTACTGTATTTTATGTAAGATTGTTTCATTAATATGTGAGAGTATGGTTTGAATATGATGCAAAACAGTTGTCAGTGTTTGTAATAATTACTAGTTGATTTATTATTGAATATTTTAAATAAAAATATTGTTAAGTTCACCTGTGTCGGCTATTACACTGTGGCTTAGTTTCAGTAATTACAAACTGTTTATTATGTCCAACGTCACAAAAAAATAAAAACCGAACATTTAAACTTTCAGTACGATTGTTTAAAATTATTATCTCATAATTTTGAGTTGAATTAGGAACATTTAAATTGTTTTTAACTTTATTTACTAATAGCTGATTTTATATTAATGTTTTGTAACAGTTTGCAATTTCAGAGAACGAAAATAAAGTAGAGCTCAACAAACTTTTTTTTTTTTTTTTCAGTGAAATGTAATGTATTACAGAATACACAGGACAATATTCTTCAATAAATATTAAATAAAAGCTAACCACCGAATTTGAAGAATTTAGGTAATCAAATGCAAAACGGGGTGTATAGAATACAGCAGATGTGACTGGATAATCTACCACTTCAATAAATAATACCTACCATTAATGGAACACATGGTTGAAACCTGTATAATTAATCACTGTGTAATGGTTTAGGCTAATTAATGATGATAGCATCTCGGAATTTTTTCGTTAAAAAAATAAAATAATTATGTGGACAAAACCACAATGCTGAAGCAGACAGGTTTTATAAAATAAAATCCAAGTAATCTAATATGGGGGGTAATAAACAGACAAGCATTTCCATTTATACATAAACTATCTTTGATGGTTGGAATGTACTGCACTAAAGACTCCCTGATTGTTAAGTGGTATTCAACACACAATCTTCCCACAAGACAACTAATGACATTTATGTTTATAGCGAAACAAGGTAGTGTACAGAGTAAACATAAAAAAAATCCGATAAGTGATTTAGTGAAGCAATCAGAGGTTCTGTATACACAATGTTTTAGATTTTACTCTCAGGATGACGAGGCACTATTTGATTTTACCTTAACAGAGTATAAGTAATCGGCTACAAACTTTCTCCGCTAGTGAGTGAGATCATAAGCACAGAAAACACGGTATCTATAATTAGTTCTTTACGGGTCGTATATATCTGGATAGTTAGAATCGGGAGAGGATTTGGAACAAGGAACGGGAAGGAAGTATATCTGCATTCACCTAGATTGACTTCGAGAAATCATGGAAAACTAAAATCTGTATGGCAGAAAGGGGATTGGAAACCGCGACCTCCCTGCTGCCATTCCACAGTGCTAATAACTCACTCAGCAGGCTTGATGGTAAACACAACAAATCTTTAATAACATTTCCTGCTGGGAAAAATAAACAGGGAGGCATAATATTTGCTTGACACAATTTGCATTCGGAAGCCACTGAACGGATTTCTGTAATAAATGAAACAAAATTTACAATTTCATGTATAAAATGCGTTATGAAATATTCAACCAAGCTGAATATCCGTTCTCCACATCCCACTTCGCTGCTCGATGCCACATGTACACCCTGCGGCTTTGTGCAACTGCTTGTCGACAGTCATGTTGCTGGACAGTGGGTGAGAACATTTTTGGGAATTTCTATGTCCAGTGCCTACTGTAACATTTATCTATATCTTAAAATTGTATATTGATAATTTTAATATATTAAGGTGTAAATTTTCTGTTAATTTGATATTTTAAAGCAGGAATATTTAATATTGGGACCCATATTTTGGGTATCAAATACAGGAGTTGGAGGGGGTGCAGAGAAGGGCCTCCAGATTTGTCTTTGGAAATTATTTACGAACCAGGGCAGTACAGTTTTGGGTCTGCAATCAAATAAATTAAAGATTTTTTTTTTTGTTAGTCTGTTCTCCTTCATCCGTTTGAGGTGGTCATAGAATCAAGCCCGTCGTTTGCGGATTGTTTCAGTGATTTTCTCTATTTTGTTGTAGACTTCTTTGTTGGATCTCTTTTGATGGACGCCATTCTTAAAGTTGGAACCCAGAATTCCTCTAATATTTTTTCTCTCTTTTTTTCTCCGGTTCTGCCGGAAGTCCTTTATCGGCATTCAGGAATAAGGTTTCAGTTGCATACAAAACCACAGGTTTCAGAACTGCTTCATAATGACGTATTTTAATATTTTGTGAAAGACATTTTTTATAGTAGACCTCTCGCGAAGTTTGGTAGGCTGTTATTATTATTATTACTGCTACTACTACTTCTATTATTATTATTATTATTATTACTAAGGAGATGAGAGAGATGACATGAGTAGTCAAATATCTTCCTTGTTTGTCAGGATAGAAGGCAGTCTGTGACGTTAGCCAACTGTGGATAACCATAAACAGGGCAGATAGCCGGTAGACTTATCGCTGACCCGTCTACAGAAACTCCCATAAGCCAAAGATATTGCTTGTGCACCTCTCGGGTTAAAATGCTAATGTTGGTAACATAAGAGACACCTGAAACTAAGATCCCGTTAGTTTTGAACGAAGGGGGCATCTTTCGGTTTCTGAGCGTTAGTGCATCGCTGGCGGTACCACGTGGGAGCCAGCAGACATTACAACATAATACGACTACTGAATTAAACAATTGTATCTCTATCTCTCTCTGTCTCTCTCATACGTGGATGGAACTGAAATTTAATGAACAATATCTGTTTAAGATAACTGACAGCGACTGTATAGCATAATACTTTGAAAGTGCCGAAGAACTGAGTTGCGCAGTACTCGAAAGCAGAATCTTTGAGTGATGTTTAACTGTGCTATGGTGCACGATTAATTTTGTAATTCTCACGAAAAGAAAATTATTTGTAATAGATTGCTTTCTTATGTAACCTGATCCTGATTTTATAGATACGGTATATTTCTCCAAAGAATGTAGACATCTTTGGAGATGAGTCTGATAAACTATTAATTAACATAAATAATTAAGGAGATATTGATTCAAATCAGATTAAGAGAATTGACAGAAAGCTGGAGAGGTACAATATTACACTACAGCGCACAAACTACCATTGCAAGGCACGCATATGAAATACCAGTGTGACAATTAAATGAAGAAATAACGATAAGAAAGATCAAAATAAAATATTCAGATATTCTACTTAGTTAAAAAAATCAACAATCTACTCTATTGAAACAGACCAGCCAATATAGGAGAAATACTGGCAATAATTTTTTTTTAAATATTTGAAATGTATTCATAGCAATCTGGTCTTTAGCACAAAATTAGTAATAAAAGTTAATCTACTGATAAAAAATAAGTTGTGTCAACAATCAGCGAAATTTTTAGTCGTTCCTCATTTGATCTAATAAGAGAAGATTGAGCCTGGTATAAGAAATGTATTACCCATTATCAATACCACCACAAATGCAGACAGAGAAATTCTTTATTCTGTTATCAAAGATGCTAATATACAACACATATGATCCAATGTAAAGAAACTTTGGAATTATTACTTAGAAAAACCCTTAAATGAATTAGAACTACTATTGAAAAGAGAATCACCCTTAAGCAAAAGACAAGTGTTTTCGTAAAATTCTGCCCAGTAATCGCAAAGATATCACATATAACTAAAGAGTATCATTGTTTGTGAGCCCAGCCAGCAATGAGATACTCTATTTGAAGGTTCTACAAGCCGACTCCTGCGCTGCTGTCGACGCACTGAAGTGCTAAGTTGCTGACCTGGGCCATGAATTGGGACAAAATATTATCCGCCGCAAATCCCCGGAAGGATTACTCGAGTTGGAGTCTCCGATTCGAGCGGCACTAAGTCTTCCTCCCGAGAGATTCGATTCCGTCAAGCCATTATCCGCCTTAAATCTCTCGTGGAATGGCTTTTATTGGATTCTTCGGCTAAACCAATGGCAGCTCGCCGCTGCGATCTTTGCTTCCCTGTAGACTACTTACAAGGAGGGAGTGCTGAACCAACCGAATTCACTTCACCTCGGAGAATACACCACGTCGAATGTTGCAATTACGCGCAGCGCATAAAGCGATAATCTGAGTCAAAAAATCTCGTGGCTTAAACATTATTGGTCCAATATACGCCGACACGACCTGTGCCCTAGCTAAGTAGTAACAACAGTATAGCCGAGTAATACATCTGTAATCTTTTAAATTTTTGGGGTTCTTAAGGGCCGTTAATGCAAATAGAATTGATGCATGAGGGCATCACATAAAAACGTAGTGATAGTAAATGTGTGAGAGCACACATTATTTTCAGCACTACTAGCTCCTGTTCTTCAACGATACTGTCATCCAGCAGTAAAAGTTATACGCACATATTGAATCTTAAAGGGAGAAAAATACTTCATAATTCACTCACATAAAACATATAAAACAGAAAAATTACCATAAGAATATGAAAGCAGGAGCTAGCTTATTAATGTAAAATCAAAAATAAAATTTATTGCATTCTAAATTAATCATACAGCTATCAGTATTGGAAATTCCTTTTTTGATACCATTGTAATGAAATTATGACATACGCATTAGTCAATGAAGGAAAGTCCAAGATGGGAATTCAAAATACCCTGATACCATACTTCTGACTGATGATGACAGCCAACCAGTTCATTTTTTACTTTCTTGGTTCCTGGATCTGATTTGAATCAGACGTTCAGTGGAAAGCGAAATGCCCCCTCCGGCAGCGTAGTGGATTGTATCAGTCAAATATCGTGCTGGTCACCTCTTGTTTGTACTGTGTTGTTATAAACGTATTTCTGAGGGTATCACAGAACAATGGATAGACAATAATAGACTAGCGTTTTAATAGTTTACTTAGAGAGGTCTGGTGGCTAAGTGGTTAAGGCGTCTGACAGGTCCTCCGTTCGAATCCCTGTCTCGGCGGGGATTTTCATAGACTCTTAACCCGACCTTCACCTCTGGCACAGCTTGCTGTGTAATGTGAAGTACGATAGAACGCTTCCGTAGTTCGGATTCCACGTTAAACTGTAGGTCCATTGTACCCGGTAGGATTGCCGTATTAGGTTAAGGCGGCTACGACAGGGGTGGAATGCGCAGCCAATAGAAACCCTGTCACCAGGTCATTCCGACCACACGGAATTATTATTATTATTAATAGTTTAGCTAAAGAAATGGGTAGCTACTATTTTCAAGTCTAGTTAATCTGATAAAGTTGTCTATTCGTATCAGAGTGAATATTGTGTTGCTGATACAGCATTCTTTCTCAAAACTGTTTTAAAGAAAAGAATAACAATAGTGTGTGTGATCCACGCGTGTTGCGTAAAAAGTTTTAGTCATTAAAGGATTTATTTATCATCAGAAAACCTACACTTCGGCGAATTTTGCGGTAGAGGTTTGAACTCAAGCCACTGCTTGAGAACTGTGGTTTGCTTATAAGTTCAGTACAAAAATTCTTCAAATGAGCGCATGCAGTGAGGTTTATATAACATTCAATAGTAGCTTAAGTAGAGCAGTTTGTTGACTCAATGGTTAAGGTGTCTGATTAGGGATCGAATGGTCCCCTGTTCGAATCCTGTCTTGGCGTGAATTTTCATAGGCCCTTAACCAATCCTTCTCCTCTGGCTCATCTTGCTGTGTAATGTGAACTACACCAGATTGCCTCCGTGGTTCCGATTCCACGTTAAACTGTGGGCCCCATGTACCCGGTAGGATTAGCGAGTTAGGTTAAGGGGGTAGGTACAGCTAACACATACAAATATTTGTAGAAATTAAAATTTCATTTTCTCCAAATCTATTTAAACTTGACGGTTCAAATTTCATAGCTCCATATAACTGTTATAGTTATATATAAAAATTGTTTATTAAAATAAAAATATTCTTTAACAGTATGTTGATGTACCACCGAAATTGAAAGTTGAAAATACATTGTTACTAAGGCCTTTAATGACAAAAAGCATAATATATGAAATTTTGCTGAAATGTTTTTTTTAATATTGTAAACTATTATCGTGGCAATTCGTTATACCAATAATATAACATATTTAACTCTATAATTGTTAATAAAAAATTCAAGAAAATAGAATTCTTGCTTATTTGTTTGAACATAAAGGCATATTTTCCATTTGTGAAAAACTGTATAAACAATAATGGTAGGGACTGTAGAAATTAGTATGCAGAATATTTCCTGCAAATTTGAAAAAAGACATATGCACATGGAAAAAAAGTTTTAAATCAACTGATGAATTGCTGTTTTGTGATATTTAAGGTTAAAGATTTGGAAACCTTCAAGTGCAGTAAGATTTAAATGGCAGTCAATCGTGCAAAGCTTTGGTAAATAACATATAATTCCCACAATGTCAGGGATATTTAAATAATTTTTTCACCAACATGAAGTCAGAAGTAACAACTATTTTTATGAATTGAAAGAATTATTTTTAACCTAATAACTGTACCTACCCCCTTAAGGCGGTTACGACAGGGGCGAATGCGCAGCCAATAGAAACCCTGCCACCAGGTCATTCCGACCACACGGAATTATACTGACTTACGTAGGAAATGTTGTACCCTTAACTTATATTTTGTATGATTTCGTTTTATGTACGGTCATTTTAAAGTGATTGCAGTATTAAAAAGAAATCTAAGTGAGTGTTGTAATCTGTCTACCAACAGTGCACTTAGATAAAGGTAACTGATTTGCTATTCCGGGTCAAATTAAATTTTCAGTTGGAATTCGTGGTCTACGTTCGCATGTATCATATAATCGGCACGAAACCAATTATACCAGAAATTTGTCTTTCTCCAAAGCATCAGATATTAACGTATATCCAATTTGTCTCTTCGCATCAAGGATACGAGAGGTGTAATAAAACCAGAGAATATTGTAACTATCTTTGCTCGAGAAGGTAAGAAACTATTTAGGTATATGATTAATTTGGATATTCGGTTGTTTAAAGATGATCAGAGATTTGTATAAGTACTTCTGACCCATGGATGTCGTTTCGAGGCTGTACATCCAAATGCCGCGAGATATTCGCACATAAATAGTTTGCAAATTGCTATAAATTATGCGTGATGGCTGTATAGTGAGTAGTGGCACCGGCACTGCACCCCGCGCGCATTTTATTGCTTTCGTCGCGCCGCGCTGGCTAGCTGCCCGACTGGAAAGATCAAATTCAGCATAATGGACGCAGAAGCTAGCTCTCCGGGGTAATGGATTACTATTAAATACAACAACACAAAACGTTAAACTGAAAAGAGACCCGTTAAGTTGCAATGTGGCACAAAAGAAATTTTACGCTGAATATAGTATTAATTTAATTTGTCTTTTCTACATTCGTTAGTTAGAAGAGAATAAAATATAAAATATTGTTTTCCTATTGCCTTATTTCCAAGATGTGTGCCCCCCTGTATATGTTCCATAAACGAAGAGGGAAAATACCACTAACGAAGAGAAAACTACATCATTAGACGTGTGCTAAGCAGACTTTGAAGATCTTTCAAACATGCAAAGGCGTTCTCGTAGGCAGTAACAACAGCAGTTAGTTCAAATCTTATTACCTGCGTAGTGCTTTTCCCTACGTGGGTGAGATCTCGGAAGGTCTCACTTTCCGTACATAAAATCTCACGTTTCAGTATTCTGCGCATAATTTGCGATCTTGAGACACTTTGCTGTCTCAAATTTTCAAGATTTGTTTCAAGACGATGAAACGAAAATGTAATTCTTAAAAGGCTTGTAATGCTAGTTTTAATGTTCCTACTTGTAGTCAAAGACCAAGAATTTGCCGAAAACGATATAAGATTTAAAAACTAATGAAAATTATAACATCAGAAGATTTTTCTTTGGTGAAGTTGATACAGTTGAAGTAACTTCAACTACACTTCACTTTAGCTCAGAAGAATAACACAAATCCGAAAAAAAAACGATAAAACTTTTTTGATACTTATATTACCGAAAATAGGTTCAGCGCCTCTAACGTAAACGTACAAGTACTTATCGCTAAATAGAAGTCTCCGCTCGCAGGACGGCAATTGTATTCGTTATATAACACAATGCAGAGGAATACCAGTAAAAACATGATACACTCAACTCATCCCTAGAAAGAAATAATAGTCCATTTCGATCAATGAAATACTGATATTTAATTTCATTCTTTCCGACTATGATACATTGTATGTATAGTTTTAGACATGCTCGTTTTAAACCATAATACCCTAGACGGATAAGTTCCTAATGTAATACAACATGTTTTATAACAGGGCACATAAATTCAGGTCTCACCTTATCTCGGAAACTCTTCTCCATACCGTTAAGAAATACTACAGATGCATCCCTATTTCAGATCAGCTGATCTAGAAAATAAATTGTGTGCTTCCGGCAAATACCTTTTGACACTTTTCCTCGGCGCAATGAAACAATCTTCACGTCATGCCACACCTACGGATTTGTCATGGAGGAGGATCGTGTAGAAATGGAGACGAGACGGCAAATCCCAGGATATACATAAAGTGTCATTCAATCTTATTCGCGAAACCGAGAAATATGTGACACTGGGAGTGAAATATGCGCGACAGAGGAGTCAGGGAAGGTAGACGGATGGCTGGTCCCTGCCGCCAGAAAGGAGGAGAGCGGGTAACCCCCACGAGTATCGGAAATAACTAAGCACATTCGGCGCTCGCTGTAAGTTGATGCTTTTAGTGTAGTATGTGTGTTTTGTGATACTAGCCATCAAAAGATAGGAAAATAACGAAATTGTTGTTTAAACTGCCGCTTACCATGTGTTCACAAATAGACTGACATATTCAGTCGAAGAGATTTTTGAAGTGAAAACTTCTAAAGCCGCGTTGTTTGGATGGGGGTAAATCTATGGATTCGCGACTTACCGTCACCGACATGCTACGAGGTGGTAGTACCTTACAAGTAAGGCTGGCCATGTCTCGACTCAAGACAAGTCATACAGCCTGGTCCACACCAGACATCCAACTCTCACTTGGTAGCTCCAAGGGCTATCACCCAGGCAACAGTGTGTAATTGGGGCTTTAACAAGAAAAAGGAATAAATAAATAATCTTTAAAAGTACGATTTTAAACCGCGGCTGTGGAACCGCAGCGAAGCGAGCAAAGCTGAAATGCTGACGGTGTGTGTCAGCAGAATCGCACATCGGGAACGCGCAAGACAAAGGGTATTGGACGAAGCAGACGTGACCAAATGGAAAGTGGGTTAAACGCACATAGCAGCAGTCTAGAACATTCGGGAGGTCACCGACTCAAGTCACGCGTCAACGTTCGAGTACATTCGATGCTAAGACAGAAATCACGTGTATCGGCGTGTGACTTACGCTATAAAAGCGAGGTAGCGCGGTGCCTTGACCTCTCAGTCTGGAAGTATACCAACACAGTCACTATGTCGGAATAGGGATCGACGTAGAGAAGCCAGCTGGGTCCGCTCCTTGATGCCGAAGTTAATTTGTAAGTCTACTCCTACAGTTTGTTGGGACTAAGCGTCTTGGATCCTTTGCTGAGGGGAACCATCCAATAAGTGTAACTATCCGATGGCATTGGCACAATAAATGGGTAACAGCATTTGAAGACTTTGCCTACTTAGTAACTTGGCTACCATGCAGATACCTGGAGTTACAGCCGACGGATGCAGTTAGACGGAGGACTTAGCGGGACGAGCACTGAACCAGACAGATCCAGCCAAGTAAGTGAATAGTGGAAAGAGTTGCCTTTGCCCAAGCCATCCAGTTAACCAATCGATCAGGCTCACTAAAACGGTCGATTACAAATGTTGGTCCACTGACTAACGAGGTGAGGAAAAACCTGCTGCCTTACAGTCAACGCAGACAGAAAATCAAACACTGGTCTTGAAGCGTCAATGAGGCAGCCTCACAGCCAGACTTGCTACCTCTTGGCTACCAACCAATTGGTGGGACTAAATGTTTTTGCTTTTAAGTCTCAAACAAGAAATAGCAGGACGGATAGCAATAACATAAAATCCTAAAACATGTAATTTATAATGCACAAATTTTCGAAAGATCTGATCTCTGCCTCAAGGAAGAAATGAAACAAATAATACGGTTCAATTCCGATGGTAATAATATAAGCAGTCAAATGATGACAGCAAATTTCAGAATTGTACTAGACGAAATACACAAACCATGTATCCACAACATAGCCAATACAAAGTATTTGTAAAATATGGCAAGAATCAGAGAGGGAATAACTGCAACCTAAGTGATACAGAGTTCAGTATGTACTTGCTGCATTATGAAGTGAGCGTTAATACTCGTACGTGGATAATCACCGATTACACCATTCCACCAATGTACTCCCGTAGTTCACTTGTTACTATGCTGAAATTTGATGTGGCAGATCTCGTACTTCCATGATATAATGAAATGATACTCATCCACTACCCTTAGGTTCACACTAACACTGAATCAGGAAACTATGAGATCTTCCTCCTTCATAGAGAAATAGAAATGAATGAACTGTCACTATCCTAGAGTAGGGGCAAGAAGCAAGAAGATGTCAATTAACTGATTTATTTGCCAAGTACTGCATACCTCACTTCAAAATCATCAAATGTTATCTAAAATTTTATAAGAAGGAAACTAATTTCAAAATTCGTATTTTTACTATAAAAGTATTCCTTTGTGTTGTGTTTTGTGTGTGTGTGTGAGAGAGAGGAGGGGGTAGAGATTCCACAGAAATAAAATTACCAAATAACGCATCAGCCAACTTCATGCCCGTAGCACATGAACAGACAGAATATTATAAAATATATACTCGAATATTTCTTATTTTGTAGTGATGTATCTATGACAACAATTAGAAACAATATTTTTATCAGCTCATTTTTATTCTTAAATTTAATGTGATTTAGTTTTTTTCCAACAAAAACGCAGGGAAACAATCCAATGCTCTAAAAATTGTCAAGGAGCACGAGATCACGTTTAATATGTGCGACCTGTTTTGTGCATGTGATATTAGATGCTTTTCAGAAAGCTCTGGAATATTAACTCTCCCCCCCTCTTCGCTGGTACTCAGCCACCTAACAACAATGACGAGAATTCCATTCTGAAAGCGCACAACTGCCTTTTTATTAATACTGAATACACGAGCAAATAGCTGGAATGCTTCTGCAGCCTGCATTCTCTGTCAACGCAGACTGCTTTGTTTGAAAACACAACCGATGGCATTAGTCCCCGAGTGTTAGCAAATGGAGAGGTACTGGGCATATTATTTCTAGGAGACTGGTCCTCTATTTCCACATCTGACACCACATCCAGTTGCACAGCGTATTGAATTCGACGCCGAAATGACACCTGTACGATAAATACATTAATTCAAATTTGAATATTTCTCCATGTAATTGATTACAAGAAACTTTCCCCTTTTGCGTTCACTTATTAATGCTGACCTTGTGTTCTACTCCATTTAAGCATTATAATTTCCTACATGTCTTAGCAAACTGTAAACAGTTTTGTGTTATTCGTTCATAGATTTAAAAAATTAAATTCATCAGTACCATCGAGATTTCACATCTGAGGGTGAGTGGTCAACGCTCAGTTCTAGTATTTAGTACGACTCGTATTAGACGCATTCTGGAGGACGGTTGTTCGAATCCATGGTTTCCCTAAATCACTCCAGGGGAATGCCGGGATGATGCCTTCTAAAGGCTATGGCCAAATTCCTTCCCGTTTCTTGTTCCCAGTCCCATCCCGTCTCTAATGACCTCGTCGTCGACGAGGTGTAAAACCATAAGTAAAAAGAAAACAAAAATCGTATTCGACCATCGGTTAGGCAATGCAGATTTCACTTTTCTATGGTTTCCCGAAATCACTCCAGACGAATGCCATGATGATTCGATGATTCTTGTTAAAGATCATTCCCAAATTACTTCCTGTCGCTCCCCAATCTTATCCAAGCTGTGATAAATTAGCGTCAACGAGCTCTAAAGCACCACAGTAAGATGAATATTCTTATACTCCGTGTAATACTTTTTTTGTCATAAATCACTTGACTGGTTTGATGTATTCGTCCATTTCTCTCTGTCTTGCATTAATCACTTTATGTCGATACACCCCTTACAACCTGAGTCCTCAATTATCTGCTTCATATATTCTAATCTCTGCCTTCCTCTAGTTCTTACCTTTGGCTTTTCCCTCCACTATCAAATTAACCAATCCTGCATGTCTCGAATTATGAACCACCATCCTGTCCTGTTAGACGCTTCCACAAAGTTCTTTCCTCACCCGTCTTTAAAAAAACATTTATTTCGTACTTTAATTGTCCACCTAATTTTCAGCATCCTTCTCTAATACCACGTTTCAAATGCTTCGGTTTTCCTGCTTCCTTATATTCCTAAGTTCATACTTAGCTATCATAAAGGGATGTGTTCCACACACAGCGTTTTAAAAATTTCTTCCTCAATCTTAAATTAATATTTGAAACTAAAATATTTCCCCTTTTCAAGAAGTCTCTTTTAGCTGGTGTTATTCTTGCTTTTAAGATCATTCCTGCTTCGGTTGTAATATTACTTCCTAAGTAACAGAATTCACTTTAATCTTCTATTGCATCTGATACTTTTTAAAATTTAATCTACTGAATATTGCTGTCATCTCTGCTACATTTCACGAATTTTTTTTTTTTTTTAGTTTATATTTAGTCCAAAACCTTCCATCTGTATTTCATTGATTCCGTTTAGTAACTTATCAAAATCGTCTGTTTGTCATCAGCAAACTGTAGCATACTGAATTTTTCTCCTTGAACACTAAACTAAAACTAACTTATCCCACAATACGAAGGTTGGTTAGATTCTTTTGAAGGAAGCACTCTAAGCTATTGTGTTAAAGGCAGGACCGCACCGCGATTCTAATGGCACCTACAGTTTAACGTGGAATCCGAACCACAGAGCGTCCTGGCATAGCCCATAAGATCAAATACAACTCTCAAAATTTCCTGGCCCCACGTGGATTTGAAACCCAGACCGGATCTCGAACTTCTGAAAACATTGAGGCCCCAGACCGCTCCTTGAACACTTATGCCACATCCATAATTTTCTTTCACTTCTTTTATTGCTTGCTTTACATACAGGTTGAATGTTAATGGGGATAGACTAAAACCTTGTCTCACAGCCTTTTTAACTGATGCAAGTGTCTCATGAGTCTAATTACGTTTCCTTAAATTATTATATCGAATTTTCTTCATTACGGACTGTGTGAAAACCCGTACTCACATATCACATGGAGCACCAAAGTGGCTTAAGAGAAGCAATAATCATGCAAATCTCTGAATCGCAATAAATTAACATATTTTGCGAACGGATTTTGTTCTTGCGATGAGACTGACTTAGTGCATAACATTCAGAAACAACAGTCACCTAACTCTAAAACGGAGTCTCCTTTTCAGTGACATAACACCACAGAAGCTTCATCGCTTTGAGTGACTCCGTGCATACACGATACAAAAGAAGCTGACCAAGGTTCGTAGTCTCACGTTGCTGAAATTCTTAAAGCGACGCTCTTTGTGAGTCCAGTATCCGTCGATATGGTAATCGTAGCAATATGTTAGAGACTCTCAGCAGTTGCGCGTCATGGGAACCGTTTACAGAAACACGCGGGTTGCAGTGCTAAGCGCAAGCTGAAATTTCATACCGTTTCATGTGTATACGTCGAAAATGTCATCAGCCTGAGAAAAAGTAATTGGACACCGTCAGACAAACCTGCCGTGGCAGCAGGCCTCACTTAGGTGATTTCCCCGCAGACTGCACAGATCCTCACCACGGAAACGAACAAAAGATTCGAGTCTGAAAAGACGAAGGACTTCTCCCAGCGAAAAACAAGATTCCTGAGCATATCAAGAAGCAAAATTTACGATCAAGTAAAACAAGATTGTTTGTTAATGGAAATACGAGTTGCCAAAAATCGTAATGTTTTTACAATGTTTTCAAGGGAATTCTATTCACCTTCAGGGATAGCACATGGTATAGAAGTAACTCGAGTGCAACGAGCCATTGACATTTTGGAAGAGAAGTTTTTCCACTCTTATTGAAATGCGTATTCACCCCTCCCCCCTCCCAATTGAATTCGGCTACGTAGGCCATTTAACCAGCTCAAGTGCGATTATGATGAATCTTTCAGTATATCAGTCTCTCCAGTACATCATTACGACTAAGTATAGACATCATATGACAGACACGACAGTAACAAACGCACTTCAAAACCCATCTTCTTCGATACGCAGAGCCAGTCCTCTAGGTCCCCAGCTACCGAGGACGGCTTCATATAAGCCTTCCAGCAGTTATCTACAAATCCTGCACCAAAGTCGATATTTCTGTCATGAACATTAAGCATTTCTAAAATGTTATTTTTCTTGGGTTTCTATGTAACTAACTATGCTTTAGAGAAACAGATACAAGTCTGTTGGAGTTAAATCAAGTAAGCTCGGGAACAAGCGAGATCAGGTTCAAAGTTAACATCTGTCTTATTAGGAGCGAGCTATGGACGTCCGCAATGTCGTAAAGGAGCTTCTGATCTGGAGCAGCGAGCACTTCCGTTATGAAACAGCTTGTGGGAACAGTGGCGCAAGCGAAGATAAGTTAAACCCTTGTGCCAGTGGTTGGCTGACACAACTTGCCGGTAGCCCATTATATCTTGGCTGTCACGTAGTGAGCGAACTACTCTCTGCTCAGCGGCTGTGGTGTTGGGCCAAAGCGGCTTAGCTGTGAATAAAATCCAGCAG
Organism: Vandiemenella viatica; assembly: GCA_031002005.1. Lineage (NCBI taxonomy): Eukaryota > Metazoa > Arthropoda > Insecta > Orthoptera > Morabidae > Vandiemenella > Vandiemenella viatica. Next base: position 255,261,369 of record JARYHS010013630.1, on the reverse strand, counting down.
TTTACTCGCTTTTTTTCTTCTGCAATCCCGGCTGGCACTCCACAAGAATATCCCTATACGGAATGGACTGCGGTATTGGCGCAAAATTTATTACTTTAAATACATTATGTTTACTCGGTTACTTTCCGAAGAAGAGTACATTAATATACAACGTTAGAAAGAATTTGCTCTCAAGAAATAACTTTTTATGTTGTTTATTATCGATATAATTCCGCAAAGAATATGGTGGTAGATCTCATAATCACTCGTCGGTAAATAAACAACACTATAACAGTACTGATTTGTAGTATTATGCACATTAATGGAGAAAAGTCAATACAAATCAAATTCCCTTATGAGTACATATTAACAAATTGCTGTTAAGCGTATACTGTTCAAAAGTTGGATCCGTAAACTTAGTACGAGGTGATGTACTCTCAACTTCTCAAATGGTAACATACTTCAAAATCACACAATGTTTTTAAACAGACATACACTGTTGTCGATTTATCTCTTATTGTCATTACTCCCTGTTAAAGAGTTTGATAACAGTAAATAAATATCATCCAGTAATAACAGTAAGTTATAAATTCCCCTCATTTGCGCATTTCATTCCATGAACATTACACATATCATAAATCACAATAAAAAAAAACTGTCCTTTCGCAGTAGCCATGCCTGTGGTAGGCAGACTGAACAAACGTAAATTAACGGATAGGTCGCCAACGCAGCAGCGTTTCGATTATACAAACAATATTTGCCCTCAGCTGTTCGGTAAACATTTTTGTCTTGTTGACATGATACGCTGAATAAACCAAACGTAAACGAAATAGTTTCACTCCCCAGTACTGGCTAATGTTTTGTTGTTTTTATTTTATCAACATTATTTTTTAGATATGTTAAAATGTTTAATTTTGGGGCTACTGTAGTTAAAAAAAATAATAATAAATTATTTGTGTACCAAAAAGCATACTATTTCATCTCCAACTATTTCCGAACGAGGTGATAATTCCAATAGTGGTGCTGCTTGCTTATGTGACTGAGCACACTTGCTAGAATAAAATATAGGAAAATAGAATTATAACTAGGGATATTGACGTTAATGCATCGAACAGCAGACTGAACGAAGTGAGCACTTTTTACTGCAGCATGGGTTGTTTCAAACTTTGACACAAACACGGCAATTTCTACACAACTGGAGGGTGTGTGTGTACCAAGTGGTATTGGCACACGTACTGCCATTACCAAACAAACACATGGCTATGATAAGAATGTATGTTGGAGATTTCATTTGGGACAGATCTAAGTTGAGGGTAGCTCGAGAACAGTTTTACTTTCCATGGTCAGAGGGTGGGCATGGCCTGTAATCAGTTCTTCTAAAATCAAATGCACTTTTTTAGCAGAACAATAAAAATGTTGAATATCAAATATCAGAGTATAAAATATGCATTTACCACTGCACGCAACTCCAACAACAGTACTTTTCAACAGTCGCCGCTGTTTAAGAAAAGCTATAACACCCTCAAAGAATTTGTGGAAAAAGCTTAAAAAAAAAAACCACGAAAGTAACCATGAAATATAATATAACAGGCGCTTTCTCATAAGGTTTAAAAGGAACCGACAATTGAAGCAAAAATTAGCCTAAACTGGAAAACCGTTTGGAAAAATAATAGTCTACCCGCTTTATCTACTGATCAACAAGCAGCCATATACAAACTAGTCAATGATTTATACTCTTATAATAGAAAACTCTATGAATTAGGAATCACAGAAAATGAGCGGCGTAATATTTGTAATCAGATTGACATTAGACACTATCTCTTCACATCCTGCGTTGTCTCAAGGTCCATTTTGAAATGGGTACGTGCAAAATTAAACAAAATATCCAGTGTAGATACACATCCTTTAAAATACACAAGACTTCTCAGATGTGATTTCAAACTGCTCCCAGCCGTCAAAACACAAGCTGTATGATTACACATTTTGTGACTTACATAACAATGAATCAGAATCACACAATCAAAAAAATTAAAAAAATTCCTCATAATTGATATATGGGAATTGAAAACTTGGAAAATACGTTGATAAAAATCATGGTCCATATTTGTATGCTCTCGTATAACAATACAGCACTACAAATATAGAGCAACGTGTAATGTGGGATGAAAAATGACGGAGATCTATAAAAACGCAAAACTGCCTCGGATATCGCGGCATTGAAGCAAACTTCCACTAAAATCTCATTAAAACATGGGAAAAGTTGTTGGTTGTATTCGCATTTCCGTTCTTCTTCTGTTTAGTTTCGGCGCATAAATATTGTTATAATGTATGCAAGCTTAGTGAATATCTGTGATGAAGAGTGTAAGAGAGACTATTTGGTAGTAAGAGAGTATCTGTAGAGACGAATTTTGGTATTTGTGTACTTTTAAAATATTGGAAATATAGCTTTAAACTGAAAAAAGTGCCCACAGAAAGTTTGTGAAATACATAAACGCAGACAGAAGAATATTGGGACCCCAAATAATAACAACAAATTTAACAATAACTGGAGGTTAACAGTATGGCTGGGTGGAATTAATAAATTGCAAATTCCATTATCTTTGCAACTATTAAATATAAGATATTCGTTGTTGCCATTTTGATGTCGCTACCCTGGCACTCTAATAGCTGATCTAAACTATTGGTTCCAAACGTTTTTCTTACCACCACGACCTCTTCCGTCAAAAGAAAAATTTCCCACCCCCATTCCCCTCTTCAGACAAAATAAAAGTTTCCATGCACCCTCCTCCCGCCACAATTTTATTATTATTAAAAAGATAAATGCCTACTTTTCAGTACTCACAATGACATCTCAGGGTAAACTCACTCGCCGTGTGATGTTAGAATAAAGATTTTAAATTCCAAGAGGTGGTACAGGACACGCAACAGTGTCGACGACGTAGAGCTAGGGTATCGGCCACACGGGCGGCGAAGCTACCTTGAAGCCCCCCTCCCCCCCCAGCCCTAAAATGTCACGACCCTCTTGGGAACCTATAGTCTAAACAGCAATCCATGCCACTGGTTACGCGATGAAGCTCCTTCAGCATTACCATTTTATGTGTCTCTGCTAAATTAGGAGTGAACAGGACATATCAATTTCTGCTTATGCTACGTATTGACAGCACCAACAGAGATACTTTTGATCAGCAACGATTGACGCAGACTTTTTCTGGCTGAATAATGTTGTATTAAAAACGAAAAGCAATATTCTCCAATTCTTTCACTCTAACACATCTAAACTACTATAAATCTAGTGAGCGACCTGGGCCTATCTGTCCTTTTATCCAGACATCGAGGAAACTCTACTGAACCGATTTATATGCTGCTTTTATAGTTTGAAAGCTTATGGTGTAGCTTTATATATCTTATGGCTCTACGTGACAGGAGAACAAAGGAAGAAATTATAATATGTTCGTACCGTGAACAGATACGCGCCATAGATCACTCTGCATCTCAAATAAACACACCTTTACGAGGTACCCATCAAGTTTTACGCTAGAACACAGATACCCACTCGACCCTTTGGATTCGAATCAGTGGTAATATTCTAGTATTGTATAAGGCAGTTCTGCGTGTAATACGTTCTGTAATTGGGTATCAGTGTCTGAGGGGGAACACATATGGCGAAACTTTCTCTTGGGGCGACATAATTGCTTTTATCATGTACGCTACATAGTTCGTTCGGAATACTGTTTACTGGCACGCAAGATCGATATGTATCACCGAGGACTGTACGACAAGAAAGCAATATGTATGGAAATGCGTTTAATATTGGAGGAGATTCGCAGCAAGGTAATCCCGTAGCGCTATAGTGGCCGGAATACCGAACAGCGAACTCAAGTGGAAGCGGCAGTGGGGGCCGACTGTCACTGGGAATGCACACAGTCAGCGGGGACACAGGAGAGGGGAGGCCAGGTGATAACAACGGTAAACAGAAGGAGCCAAACTAATGAAAACACACTTACCTCCCTGTGTAATTTCCCTGTTAACCTTCGGTGTAGCGATCTTCATATTGTAAATTTCCCTGCCCTAAGAGAAAAGGAGGTATGTTGTTGTCACGACGTTTTGTATCTGTCTGTCACAGGCTTTTAGTTCGTTAACGATACAATTTGCAGATTCAAATTTTCACATTAAATATCAATGAATCCAGAACCGAATATTTCATTGTCACTATTATTAACGTCAGCATTCAACAGTACAACTACGCCGAGTCTCTATGACAACGATATATCTAACTACCAACTATTAATTGATAACCTTATACCGTACATAAAGGAGTAGTTAATTATCTTATATTGAAAAATTATGCGAATTCCATTTTGAAATAATTTACTTCACAAGAATTGTATAAATCTTATTAAAAAAATGATATTATGTATTGGTTTAACATGAACAATATATATTTTATAACATTTCAATTGTTCTGTCAGATGTCATTTTACGTCAAGATGTTCCAACGTCCTAGAAAATATCATCTCAAAATGATTTAATCTAAATTATTACAATGATTATGATTTTATTAACATAATAAGCGAGGGAAAAATCATCTAATTTAAAATTCTTTTGTATTTTTAGCTCTCTATTTTTGGAAAATGAATTATGCTAAATTGTTTTCTAACTTATTTTTTGCTTCTTCTTTTTGACCAGGTTTTCTTAACATTTTGGGTAGTTGCATTCAATGACTCTTACTCATCCTTGGAATGGTTAAATTTGGAGGTTTGGTTCAACTGCCCCATTCCCTTGCTGACTGCAAGCATTTTATATCTACTACCAGGTCGTACTAAGTACTGATGAGGAATGTGAAGTGTTGCCATGTGTCTACACAATTTGTAAGTATGTTCTGTGTGTGAAAAGTTGGGAGATGTATAGTTTATGAGGCGGGTACGCGGGGCCCTGTGCTCGTGCCTGGTCCGTAGTAACTCTACGATCCAGTGTGCGGCGCCACACCGCACTGAACCACACTGGCGGCTCAAATTATTCTCTAACTACTCGCAGAATGAATCTCGTATTTGCTGAAATTTATCTTTGACGAAAAATAAACAGTCATTTGTGGTAAACGATTGACTCAGGTAGTACAGTAATACGAAATTCCCCTCATAAAACTCAAATATCAAATTCTGTCTCAATACCTTCTATGTAGTCAGCTAAATGTAACTGAATTAAATTGTAAACCTTACGGTTTAGAATACAGCTTCGCTGCGAAACACAATAAAAGTTATCAACGATAGTAATCGATAACCTTAAAAAATAGAGCTACTAGCATTTTGGGAAGCAGCTGTATGTAATGCCAGTAAATTCCTTCAATGTGCGAATAAATTTAGTTTTGTGGGTGGTTGCTGAATATCTGACCACACTGCTGCGAATATCGTGCTGGTCAGAATGGACGCAAAGTGTTTGGCAGCACTATAAGAGCAGGCCACAGCGCCAGTGCAACCGCTGCTGGCAGCAGATAACGCTCTAATCCACGGACTGTGTCGCCATCAGCATCACAATATGGCGGCTGGACGCCACGATACTGCCACAACTTCCAGTCTGTGGCTCCTCTCCACGATCCCACCTGAGGGTGGTCGACAGATAACAAGTCTCGACACTTGTGATCGAAAACTGCAACTTGGTGCTGACATCGATAAGCAGATTATCAAATATCGACGCAACGGCAACGGCAACAGCGTCACCCGACTGGAGCAAACGCTCGCTTTGAGTGTGGTTGGCTCTTCGGTTGTGGCGCTCCCACTGATGTGTGTGTCTGTCAATTGTCAACGAGTTTTCTCTCTATATTTCAGTTAGGTTTATTTGCTGCAAGTCAAGCTTTATAAATGCACTGTAGCGATTTCGCAGAGGTCGTGAAAATGTTTTTACTGCACGTTTTAACATGCTTTCCGTTTTGACATACGCAGTAATTATTTTGTTAATTTGAGACATTTATAGGTATGCGATACTCGTTCGTTAATATACTAATGTGTGCAAAAAGTGACACGTTACAGAATATAACTATAGGTAGAACAGTTATTATTATTGCTATGCATAGTTCAGTTTAGTTTAGTGGAGTTTAACGCGATGCAATATGACAATGGTTCGATGTGAACAATGTGTTCTTTACCAAGCTATACCAGTATTGCGCGTTGGCCAAACGAAATATGTGAAAAGATCTTTTTTTATCGTTATGATAATTTGTCAAAATACCATCATTAACACTCTAAGATCACTCACTTAAAACGTCGTAGGTTTCGTTGATCTTTCTCCCCAACATCTGACGCACTTCCTATAAGATTTCTCTGTGTCTGCTTCTGCAGTAACGAAACACGATGCACTTCTCTACATTTGATTCGACGTCTTTCACAAACTTTGTTGATACGTTTCTATACTATTTGTGATGTATATTATTTGTAATGTATTCCTAATCCTTTCTATGTAAGCTTATGGCGTGTGCAATGGTATCCTTATCTGCTTTCGGGAGAGTTCGGACCAAAGCAAGTTACCGGGAAGGAAGATACCAGAATTATTGCCTTCAATTGTCAGTGCTTACACCTTTCAACAACATCCATCAATAAAAATTAAAGTAACGTAGTGTCTATATAATAGCAACAAAGCAAAACATTCTCATTATTTGGTATATTGGCCATCCTTCCGCAGTTGCTTATTACACAATTGTAAATAAAAACACCGTCTATTAGCAACTGGTTTTATTGATATAAGCTCAGACGCGTTTCGCCCTTGTGGAATGGGGCATCGTCAGTGACTGTGGATATATATACATGTTGGTGTTAACAAAATTACAATATTAATATACAAAACTAACTAATAATAAACTACATTCTACTTACGACTTATGGTTGAGGCAGTTACATGGTGGTCGGGAATAGCTCCATTTGCACTTTTTTGTGGCGTGAACTGTAGTTATGGTTCCACATAACTATGATAATAGCTGTTGTTACCCTGTTCTTTGGAGGTAATCCTACCACTGTTTTCAAATATATTGAAATTGACACTTTTTCGTCTGATGAACAGCAAAACCTTGTTGTTTACATTCGTTTACAGTGATGCCAACCTAATGTTTTTTGCTTGTAATATAACGTCTATGTATTATTAAATTATGTCTCTGTTTGTGCAGTGGTGTCAGTGTTGTAATTTACTTTTTATGTGTATTATATTCCTGTGTCTTGGTTATTTTTTCACTGTTTTAAACAATGTCTCATTTGTTAACAAATGAGACATTGTTTAAAACAGTGAAAAAATAACCAAGACACAGGAATATAATACACATAAAAAGTAAATTACAACACTGACACCACTGCACAAACAGAGACATAATTTAATAATACATAGACGTTATATTACAAGCAAAAAACATTAGGTTGGCATCACTGTAAACGAATGTAAACAACAAGGTTTTGCTGTTCATCAGACGAAAAAGTGTCAATTTCAATATATTTGAAAACAGTGGTAGGATTACCTCCAAAGAACAGGGTAACAACAGCTATTATCATAGTTATGTGGAACCATAACTACAGTTCACGCCACAAAAAAGTGCAAATGGAGCTATTCCCGACCACCATGTAACTGCCTCAACCATAAGTCGTAAGTAGAATGTAGTTTATTATTAGTTAGTTTTGTATATTAATATTGTAATTTTGTTAACACCAACATGTATATATATCCACAGTCACTGACGATGCCCCATTCCACAAGGGCGAAACGCGTCTGAGCTTATATCAATAAAACCAGTTGCTAATAGACGGTGTTTTTATTTACAATTCTCATTATTATTTCACCCAAATCGCATATGCATGTTATGAATATCAGTGGCTAGGCATAATCTTTGGGAAACTCTGATTCTTATATTTGTTATTAAATTATGTTTGCCACTCAACAAGTTTGTGATCCAGCAAAAAGCTAATCTCCATATGCCGGAAATGTAATATTTTACTCTAATCTTGGATTAAATACAGCACAGAAGAAATTTTAAAGTCAAATTAAACGAAATTAACTTGGAAACAATCACGTTTAATATGAACCGGGTCATGTGTTAAAGACAATTCGCAGTGTTTTACAAAATAAACCGACAAGGGGTTAGCAGATTCACCTCAAGTAAGAAATATCTAAGATATATGAGTTTTAAGTTTTACGAAACCTTAAAAAAAAAGCGTTTAAGCTATTCAGATTAAAATTCTGATTCGGAGGCTCACTATCACTCCCTCTCCTAAAGGTAGGATTAATGAAGGGCAGTTTCCACTGCGCGGGTTGTTATTCAGCTAGACAGTTAGCATCAATTCCATAAATACATGTAGAATAGAACGACTTATGAAAGCGTTATGCAGTGAGTAATTTACTGCCTGATATATTCTCAAACTGTATATTATTTATTTTTTTCGCTTATGGCTTTACGCCTCATTGAGGTCATTAGAGGCGGTAAGGGTCTGGGAGCCAGGAACGGGAAGGAATTCGGTAACGGCCTTTTAATGGAATCATCCCGGCATTCGCCTGGAGTAATTTTGGTAAATCGGTAAAAACAGAAATCTGTACGGCCGGACGGGGACTGTAATCTTCGTCTCTCCGAATGCGAGGGCAGAACGTTACCGCTCACCCACGAATCTTCTAATGGTAAGAATGATATAGCTCGCAATTGTGTATTTATGTATACCAGTAGTAAATGTATTCTATCCAATTTCAACTATAAACCGATTTTTAAATTAGTGTTTTTTTAAAAATATCCTATTTCAGTATGCTAGTTAACTCACCGTTGCGAAGGAGTAATGCAGATATGCATTTTTCTTTATTGGACAAGAATGTTTTAAGAGCTTACAAGTATATTTAGTTATTAGTTTAGTATATTAAGTTACAATTCTTCTGAGGCAGTGCGTGCGTTTCTAAATCTGAAGCGCCTGACACAGTGGCTTGATTGACAGTTCTCTATACAGTGGAAGGTATCCGCGTTTGTTTCCTGAAATGGTTTCTAAACCAGCTTCCTGTAAAAATGAAAGAAAAGAAAAAAAACGGTATAAGATAAATATGGATTTTTCATTTCCCAGAGTTCATTGGTTCTTAGACGAGTTGCTCTATTGGTTTACAAGCGAAGTATGTTAGAAACGTTTCTGCAAGTGTTTATCCTTCCTTCCTGTTAACAGGCGAAAGGTCTAAATTACCATTGTCGATGACTCTTCGGTCTCTATACGTTATATAGTTTACAGTTTACTTCAATTTTGCTGTTGTTAATTGTCCTAGACTTCGAGGATTATCTATCTCAACTGAGGATAGTGAATTTCCCCTCCTCCGGCGGACATTGTGAGACAGGTGAGTAATGTCGTGAAAGTGGTGTCCAGGAATGCCTCTCGTTTCCTCCACAGTATTTACTAGCTCACGGGCGGATATCTGGCCTTTAGACTTTCGTTCACTGCGGCGGCACCATCAATCATTCGACCAACCGGGACATACCCACTCTCACCACACCCCCATACAGTAATAGCGTTAAAAACTCCGCGCCGGAAATTTAATTTCGTTTCTGTAGCGCTGGTCCCGAGGGTAGACCGACGAACGTCCCTAAAGGAGGGTGTTGGGTGGCAGATGGATGGTGAGTGGGGTGAGGGACACAAAGACGAGCTCTTTAATTACAGGGCCGCCAACTTAACCTCGCCGCATAGTTCCGGCCCCGCGGGCGCCAACCGGGAAGTGCGCAATTTCCCCAGGGCCGTGTGTCGGGCGATCAAAGCTCGCTTTTCCCCGAGCCCAAGAAACGCGTGTGTGTACCAGGTGGATTAGCTGTTACCAGGTGGCTGGCACAGAGGACCGTTAGCTGTTATCTGACGTCCAGGGTGGCACACAAAGGAAAAACGTGTTTAACAACACACTCGCTGTAATTGGTATTAGCAGCGGGGTAATTAGATGTTCCAGCTTTACATTTCCATTTGTTGCTCCACAACATTCTCCACTTCTGTTTCTTACCTCACAACTCTTTCACAGTACGCTTGCTTAGCTCGGAAATGCTGCACCGATGAGCTAGCATGTAACCGACGAAGTCTCTGTCAACTTTTTACCAAAATTCGAGAGCACCTCATATTTCATTTTTAGTTTACTAGATGGCCCATTTGAAATTTTCTATCAATGGCGAGGTTAGTAGGACGAAGGAACCGGCTCATTTGTAGTAATTCTTTATTTGTTGACTGAAAAAAGAAAAATAGCAAAACACTTTCTATTTCTTTCGAAACAATTAGAAATGATGAAATGTTTATTTAACAGAAACAAGAATATCCTAAAAGCTCGTTGCTACAGCAAACACGAACAGTACATTCATATCTCTGCGATATGTCGCGCTATATCTAGTGGTAATGCGAACACTCCTTATCGAGTCTTGCGAAGCCTAGGTGCTTGGCTCTGAACTATCAAATTTTGCAGTAACAATTGCTTATTTATCAACTGAAAAATCTAGTGGTAATGTGACGTAGCTCATGCGAAATTGTCGATAATTGTGGTGTTGCTATCTGGCGGGATTGCATTTTTCTTTATTGACCCCAGCGAAGCCAAGCCACTTAAACTCACTTCTAGTTTAATTATTTGCACAGAGGGGTGGACAGTGCAACTGTACAGGGAAAAACAGTCAGTATATCTGTGCCCGTATAGTCACGTGAAGGAGTACCTTTGCCAACATTCTGTGGTGGCGACCGGGTCGTAACTTGCAATCTTCACTACTGTGTGTATATTCTACTATATAACTTCCTAAGCTCACTCACCTCGATAGCTCAAGTGTCAGCCTTCGCTCGCAAAACAGCGACCAGCGATACCATTAGTAGAAATACGTGGTTACATCCACAATTTAATAGCTAAGCAACAGCTACCAAACTAATTGCCACAATACATTCATTAAGTTTGATTTTCGCAGCATTTCATAGTAAAAAAAAACTATTGATAAATTTTGCGGCTGTAAAAACGTGCATTTGCTTTTCAGAAACATGTTACTAATGAAACCAACTTAAAAAAAACTTTAAAAAATTAAGTTACTCATGGTTTCTGCTGTAACCACGAATGACAATTGTCATTCCGGCTTAGGATAGATTTCAGTTTAATTAAAACTTTCACTAACGTTGTTGCTTGACCAAAGTTTATACTTTACAGTTTATTTGGTTTTTAGGTATTTTACTGATCACTTTCGTTAATGGTCTTCGTTCACGTCCGCTGTACGTGAGTTATTAGATTATTTTAAGTGGACATCAGACCAAATAGGTTACCGAATCAACTATTCTGGCAATTCATTTCTTCGGAGTTGCTCAACTGTTTAATAATGTGGACGTGTATTAAGTTCTCTGGCCGTTACAGATACTATTACTATTAAGTGTTTGCCAAGTCTCAATTAAAAACAACGTGATGCTTTAGAAGCAAACAGGATTTTTCTAAAATTTTGCAGAGTGAACTTTAAGGTTCAAATACAAGTCAAGGTGGTATTTAAGCAATTATACGATTGAGCTATGGTCCCTGTTTCTGTTTAATACCTACCTCTGTTAATGCTTCTGAGTTATTCAAGGTCAAGAGATTTTAATTCACCCGGAAACACAGGTCAAGTTTATATTTGGTCAAATCAGGTCAACCTGTCATAATCTTTCATCCTATAAACTAGAACTATTCTAGACCCGTGACGATACGCAGGCTTACACTGGTAACGAATTAATGAATTCGAGAATGCGTGTTATGATATTACAACAGTCTTTCCGGTACAAACGATAAATTGTTTGTCCGCTTTGTAGTGAGTGATATCTCAAGCTGATGTTATCTTTAGTTATGTTTTAAGATGAATTTAATTTAATTTTCCTGCGATGGAGCGCACGCTACGGTGGAAATTTTCCTACACACCCAATTTTATTCCTTCCCTGTACCCACCTACATTTTTCCTCTACAAATTTCAACTTTAAATTCTTTCACCGTTTTTGGTAAATTATACATCATTTCTCTTGGTAACTTATTCCTGTTCATGACCCCCTTACCTACGAAAGAAAATCTTTCCACACCCTTGTGCCTAAATCGAGTGCCAGCTTGTGGTCATGTTCATCTCATCCCTTCCATGCATTACTTTTCATTCTCAAACCAATATCTTTCCACGCCTCTTCACCTACATACTCCTTGTACACTCCCATGACTCTCTTCACCCTCCTCCAATGAATCCCGTTCCAGCTCTTTTATCATATCGGATACTGTTTGTGTTCTACGGTAATTTCAGAAGACAATTTTTATTAGTTGCGAATAAATGGTTTAAGGATTTTTTTTATATAAATTAATGTAATAGTGGAAGTTTATTGCATACCTACCTTAATATATTATGGTAAAATAATAATAGTTAAACCGTAATAATTAAATCAGGAAATGAGGGAACGGAAGCCATTACAAGCTTCAAGAACCAATTCCTGTGCAAGAATTGTTTCAACAAGCGTAAACGACGGAAACAATGTAAGGAAAACCTAATAGATTCAAGCAATCATACTAAACACAAACGCGTGGAGGTTGTGACGCTAGGGCTTTAAAAAGTGTATTTTAGGAAATTATATCTTAAGATTTATGACTTTCGAGCGTGGTGCGATATTAGGATTCACCTCAATGGGTAAAGACTACGGTCTACGACACGACCCTTTGCGCTAGGAAAGAATGCAGTGGATTGCACCAGAGGTTTCTATAAATAGTAGTGCAACCACGAGGCGCGGGTCTTTCACTATCAGATATCGTCGGAAGGAGGACGTCCGGGCCAGAGCAAAGTTTTAATTTTTGTGGCATTGCTTGAGATTAGCGTGTGCATCTAGTTATTCGCGGTGATGGTTTGAGCTGGTCTATCGTCAAATACGGGGAGTAAATTGATAGATTGGTGTATTTTGTTGTCATTGTTCATCGAAGGTGAGAAATTTGGTAAGATCACTCCAATTATTATTATTTTTTTTCGTAGATATTGGCAAGGGATAAGTTTATAAAGTGTGACCAGGATTGGATAAGATTAGGGATTCAATAAAAATACCAATGAAATTAATTGTTAGTGGATACTTAGTGGTTCCATAATTGTTAATAAAATCGCCACGTCTGTCCTGCTGTTTATATTCATAAATGATTTTTCTCTAGTTTAGAAGTTACGAATCAGCCATCAAGTATTTTTTGAATAAAGTATTATACTTCATAATTGTGAACCAAATTTGCAAGTAATGGATAGCAGCTGCTAGGAACTTCAGTTATGGGAAATACCAAACTTAAAATCTTGGGCAATTTTTGTGTTATTGAAAGAAGTGGTTAGGAATTTAATATGACATTGTTAGCGAAAAGTATTAAGAAGCTTTAAGGTATTTTTGGTGGAAGTAGCTGATCTGTGTTTTAGTTTTTTGAGAGGAAGAAATTATAACCTGGTGAAAAATCTGTTTTGTAAGGAATCTTCTGATGGTAATCTAAATAACATACCGGTCGGGAAGTCTAAGAAATTTAAGAGAAATCCGTGCATTAAATACTTCAGTGTATATTATTTAATCTCTAACTAATATTTAGCATATAACAGTTTTAAGATCTCCTTCATTTGTGAATATCAGAGGAAGATCTGAAGTAACCATCGAATAAAAGGAAAGTCCCTTGTATTTTTTTTTTTTTTTTTTTTTTTGCACAGGCCAGAAGCATTATAATGTTGCAGTGCGTGAGTGACTTTTATATTTTATTCCTTGAAATACAAGTTATTCTTTCAGAAGCAACACTGAACTACTTTTATTTGAGGTAAATGTTCGATATAATTAGTCAACGAAAAGTTATTCCTATCCGCAGCAACAACTGTTTTTCCTTGGAATGAAAAATTAAAAGTATCTTAGCTCAAATGATACCTTCCAATTGTTTTACCTTTTTGCTTTCATGCTGGTATTGCAGTATGAAAAAGATCTTCCAAAACTGACAGTCGGAAATGTATATTTCAATTTTTAGGTTATGTTATAAATAAATGTAGCCTGTGTACTGCTGGGACAAAATGTCTTGTTCGGGAAAGTCTAATTAAAGATTGAATGTGATCTGGCTAATCCTAAGTACCTACAGTGCGTTCACCGCGGAGGTGTGTGCATATTCACTGAAATCACGTCAGTTTTCTATTGTCCGTATTACTCGTTATTTATTTATAGATACAATACCGTTTATTATACCACATAAATCGCAAAGCAAATAATCTGACTATTTATAGTATGCACTACCCGTATATCAATTTACCATTGAAACCAGATTTTCTTTTTCATATTGAGGAAAATTGAATTTATAAATATTGATGTCGACGTTTGATGTGGCTGTATTAACTGAAACTGTCAATTGAACTACTGAAGACAAATTTAAAACCTTCTCATTTAGCCACTATTTAGTCAATCTAGTGCGGGTTAATTTTACAAACACAGTCTGTTCGCATTAGATATATTTCAGTCTTGTTAAAGCGGAAATGTAGCCTTATCATGAAAAAGGGGGTGATGTAGGTAACGTTATTCCTATTTGTGTATTAAACAGTTGCCTGTAAGAATCGAATGAAATGTAAGAAGCACATCTTCTAAAGGAAAAGACTAATAACAAATTAATGATGTGGTAAGAGAAATTAAGTATTGAAAAGAATAAGTAACAGCGTACCATACAGTGGAGCTAGAATATAATTCGTTTTGACACATCACTCAACTCTGTACTTTATTCCGTCTATAGCTAACAAAGCACGTCGTACGACTCAGAGCATGCAGTTTTTATTAAGTTTTCAGGTAACGGAAGTGTACGTGACATATTCGCTGTCCCAGGGATACGGAGGGAGAATAAAGCAATACCGTCTTGCATTTTGCGGCGCCCGTATGACGGGAATGTTTGCCCACGAACTGTGGCTGAAAAACCTCCGAAGCTAGGACGAGCAAGTTAAATGCCTATATTACACCGATGCCGACAGTGACACAAATCTACGTGTCGCAGAAATAAGCCCAAAGTTGGATGTTTTACAATGCGTGGCGTGTGTGTATAGTTATACAATCAACCAGATAATTTTAGTTCGATATACTGGTTTTCGTTACAAACGTTTACAGGAGCAGAGAGAAAGGGAGCAAAACAATGGCTTGCCGGAGGAGGTGATTGGTGGGTTAACATGGAAGGACGACCGTCGACCGGAGCCTTCTTCTATACGAGAGGTGCAACAAGTAGGGAGAACTATTTTTTCTACGAGAAATCTATGGTTGAAAAGCTGACGAGCTACCACGACTTCGGCCGGGAGCCAATAGAGTACTGTGTGCTAGGGAGAGAGAGAGAGAGAGGGGGGGGGGCGTGACCTTGGTGTACGTATGTTAGGGTTGTAACGATGGTCATCTTAACGGATGTCGATGAAGATGCGAATGTTCAGTGCTTGACATCAGCGGATGCGGGTCTTTTGCGGAAGCGCAAGTGGAAAAATTATATTACTTAAATTATAATATTTTATCAAAAATAAAATCAAAATAAGTATATTATTATCACAAATTTTACATTTGCATAAGCAAAGTCTATTTCGATCTAATACGGCCATAATGATTTATTTTATGCCTCCTTTATCAACTACAAAAAAGTGGTTTGGTTTCACAAAGAAATTAAATTATTTTCATACTTACGCACGCGTCAATAAAACAATCTTTGTCATGTCGGATTTCGCGGCTCGACTAATTCAAGCGTCAAGCACAAGGCCCGTCTCCCGCCTTTCCATCGCTCTAGCGGCACATTCACAGAACAGTTTGGAGGACCTACCACGATCCGATTTTCCGACGTAGGACTTGTTGGGCCGCGGGAGGGGCTGCAGCACTACAAATAGAACGTGTTGGCTGTGTTTGGACTACCACACAACCAACACGGGCTCCTGCCGTCAAACAAGCTGTGGTGTGGAATCGTGATTGGAGGAAACACGCTGCAAGTTTGCAACAGGCACACGGTGCGCCGCTGGAAAGTACGCCTGGGAAGGGCTGCTTGGAACTTCTTGTAGGGCCTCCTAGTGGGGTGAATGCGTGAGCGCATCCTACGGTAGGTCTACACGGAGCTCCTACATGTTTCACCGTTAATAGGCCGCTTTACTTTACATGTAAATTTAAACCTGTAAATTTGTGCTTAGATAATTACAGCGTTCAGTTCATTGTTAGTTAAATTACAGTACCGTAAGAAAAGAAACAACCACGTTGTTGTTAACTAAGCGACGATGTTGCGATTATCGTATAGAGAGAAAGGAGTAAGATTTATATTTTGCAACGTAAACAAACCTCCGGTATACTTTCGCATTAAAAGTTGCGGATGCGCATGCAGATGCGGATGTAGGATTTCATGCGAAAGTTCCTCACTTGCGGATGCGGAGCTCCGTTACTTTCCTAGTGAGTATGTGTATCGACACGGCGTCATCGTTCAATGAGCAATATGATAAACAACGATAAGTGAAATGCTGTTTGCAATGATTCTACACCCGTGCACTGTGCTCAGAATGCTTTCCACTGAGATCTTAGCCGAACCAATCAATTAAACGTACTTTCAGAATTTTATGTTACTGTAACTAAGACTAACTTAATGCAAAAATAAATCCGTTGTTTGTGATGCATCTACATTCTATTGACTAAAGAATATTGTGAACTCTTTTCAATTATCCATTGATGTTCCTAAATGATGTGTCATGTTGGTTAAAAATAATAAATAGTTCTAATCAACGCAAAAGTCTTAGCAGTATGGCGCCCAATAAAGTATAATCTATAAATTAATAGACAATTCCGAACAAGTTAATTCATTACAAGCTAAAATGAAGGAATATGCAAACATTTATTTTTAGTCTGCATTGTCATAAACGTCGGAGAATACAAACTTCTGTAACGCTTTTCTTTATTGGTTAAAAATAATTTAATAGGAATATTATTCTATCCAATGAGAAACGCGAGATATTTAACTTCTTTACTGTGAGCATCCAAATACGAGCGAGATTTTAGTACCCTGTAGGTTTTTCTGAGCAACTGTAGCGTTAAGATTTGGAAAAAAACAAAATTAAATGAAGAGTAAGAGTTGAATGCACCGAAACGTGAATGTTACATAAAGCGGTACGTTAAATCGTCATAATACAAACCAACAACTTTTTAAGTACCAAAAATATTGTTAGCAGAGAATTATATTTTTATGAACTTCCTTTAATCCTCTTGACTCCATGAAACAAGCAATTACAAACATGAAGTAGTCGTATCAACAGTAGGAATGGAGGGGCTACGAACGTCAGCGCGATTCAGCTACATAATGTTTAACGTTCTTGAGGAGTCTTAACTGCAGTGAGTTCGTAGCGTGCACTTAGGACAGTTGATGAGGATTTTTATACGGTTCAAACGCTTACGGCCCTACTGGTTGCTGTTAACGAGGTCTACCTCTTCTGCCTCAAGTAATATTCCGAGTTTGCACCAAAGCTCTTTACAACAAAATTCTACTATTAAACAAACCATGGGAAGTGATAACGCTGCAGCTATATCACCGTAAGGAATATGGCTGTAATGTAAAAAACAAGAACAGGTAAAGGTTAAGCGAGTATTTATATATGCGGTAGAGCTTTCATTTAATTTACATTCTGTGTCTAATTACCACGATTTTGTCGAGCCGTAAAGGCAGAAAGAAATAAAAATTAATTTACAGTAAAACAACGAAGAAATTGAATTTTTATCTATCTTAACCAGAAGAAGTATTGTAAAACCACCAAATTTCTGTTTCTACGTCTTCTCTCCTTGCTTTTCCACACTTGTTTTTACTCTAACGGATTCCTCGGACCTTTACTGAAACACTATAAAAGAATATGTGTTTATTCCTGATTACCATACATTCTACAGACTTGTAAATACGTGCATAATAGTATTCAGGACGCATACCTCCACACAGAAAATGACAGTTCTGATCAAAGTATTAGTAGAAGTGCAACACACAGCTGAGTTTTATTGCTTTACAAAGCTTGCAGATGACCACCAAACCTATTATAAATACAGGTTCAACATCATGTTACTCTTTTCCGAAGACGCATAGTTCTTTAGTGGAAGACAAATTTATACGCAAAATGGCCATTCCTTTAATTTCCTCGACAACAATGTAACAGTCGTCGTGCTCACTTTCAAAGCCACTGCACATTTACAATTAATAGTAATTCTTTAACTTTCAGGAAATATACCAACTACTTCACTAAATTTATACTTGCTTAGTTCCTGTTTTTATGAAAGGTGATCGAGGTTTAATTTCGAATTTGCATCCAGCTAGCAGGTTAAACTGGATACGATGTCCAGTAAGAAATTGTGTCCTTATATTATTACACTTCGGGCAAGACCATCCTTCACGCCACACTGCTGGCTTCTCTAGATGTGGAGAGAGGGTAAGGTCTTCAATACCACTTAAAGGCTATTACCCACCTGAAATCCCCAAAAGAAAATTTAATTAAACCTTCAAAAATTCAGAAAATCCGAATAATTATCCTGAAATTTCCAAATATCACTATTTCACAAATTAAAGATTTTACTTTGGAATTATATTTTATAAGGAAACACTGGAGTGGACTGTTATTTGAATACCCGTCCATAGGATTAACCATGAGTGTGTTTTATTGAATTGATCCACTGGGAATCATACTCTGGCACCCCACCCTGGACGTTTGCTCCAAGCAACTAAAAATGCAACATTCAAATGTCCTATAATTATCATAAAATTACCTGGTAACTAAGCAGTCATACACACAACATCCATAAAATCCCTTCTCTACTAATAGAGGTAAATGGACAAACTCCCATGAAGTATTGCGATTTCAGCGCTGAACTGAACCATCTGGTGGCTCAGTGGTTAAGGCGTCTGACAGGAGATCAAGTGGCTCCCGGTTTGAACTCAGGTTTCGGCTGTGATTTTCAAAAGCCCTTAACTGGGTCTTCAACTATATTAGAGCTTGTTGTGTAATTTAATGTATGGCAACATGGATTCCACGCTAAACTGTAGGCCCCTATACAATGTAGGGTACAGGGTTAGGCTACGGGGATCGCGCAGCCAATAAGAAACTCAAGTCATCAGATCATTACGACCACATGAGTTTTTTGTATTTAATGCTGACAATACAGCAGAAAAGCATTAAAAATATTCCTATGAGTCTGAGATAATTTATATTGAATATGTAGGTAAGGATAAGGTTTTTTTATTATTATTATTGCTTTACGCCTTGTCGACGTCAAGGTCATTAGAGGTGGAATGGGATTGGGAACAAGAAACGGGAAGGAATTCGACCATCGCATTTTGAAAGAAGCCTTCTCGCTTTCGCCAAGAGATATTTGGGGAACCATGGATAACCCAAATCTGGATGCATAGATGGGGATTCGAACCCGTGTCCTCCCGAATGCGAAGCCAGAGCGTTTAAAACCTCACAGTTCCTCTACCTATGACTAAATTAAGCTCGATTGGCCACTAAAGCTACGCGTTTGTTTTGTCTATCGTGTATAATATCACCTTGGAGAAGTTTATTTGGTGGCAATATGGTGATAATGGAGCAGATTGTGATGGGAGAGACTTTTCTTGGTTGTCTAAAACGATACGGTAAACTGTGAAGGAATCATGCAGTAGACATTTCCCCTCTGTTGTACGACGTCTCGAAACAGAGGTTTTTATTCCGTGGAGCTACAAGTGTTATCGAATGTGCGAATGTAAATGGATATATTGGACACGCCACCAGGGGAGCGATCAGTCAGCGTGGGGCTATTCGCAAGAGACGTATGGAGCATACGCTTCGGGCAGCTAGAAACTTAGATCAGTAAGTCAAGTCTTGGAGCGACTGCGGAAAGATTCAAATGGGGTGAGATATTCAATGCAGCAATCTTAATGTGAAACGTAATGACAATCACCAATAATTACCAATACTTTTTTTTTAACTTATGGACTTATGCCTCGTCGACGTTGAGGTCATTAGAGGCGGGGTGGGACGGGACAAGGAACGGGAAGGAATTCGGCCATGGCCTTTTAAAGGAAGCATCCGGCATTCACCTGGAGTTAGTTGGAGGAACCATGTAAAACCCAAATCTGGTTGCCCGAACGGGGATTCGAACCAGCGTACTCCCGAATGCGAGGCCAGAGTGTTAACCTCTCACCCACCACACTCGGTAATTCTTTATCAATGTGGATGCCATGAGGGGTCACGTTTCCACGTGAGCGCAATTAGGAAAGTTTTGGCCAGGTGACCGGATGTTACGCTATAAATAAACAAGACTCATTTAGCGTCCCTGTTTAGTGCAGTAATTAACACGCTGTACGCGAGAAGCTCTCTTGTTCTGATGGATTTGTGAATTTGTATTACAGATGTAGGAGGTCTATGATGACATTACAAAACAAAGTTGAAACAGAAAGAATTATATTGATTATCAACCAATGCGCTGCTAAAGAACTGTCACAAAATGCACGTTCTGTACGGTTCATGGCGAAGCTTACCAGACTTTTAACAGTAACTGTAAAGACAAAAAAAATGTAATGATGACGCTTGACAGTATTAAAAACTATGTCAAACACTAATTACTGGTATATCTTAACACCTATTTTATTATTCACTTTCCACTTTTTAATCTTAAAAAGTCGTATTCAATGTAATTATCCTTATTGAATTTCGTATCCAGGCAAGTGATATGAACGAATCTTATTGTAATGAGTGGCTTGCTTTTCGTAGATTGGAATAATCAATAAAATCAATAAAGCTTATGACCATGATACATCATAGCTGGTTTGGAAAGACCACAGAAGAAGGAAATAAGGTAAGGCATCACCTAAATAAATTAAGGAAGCAGGCAGTTTTCTTTATTTTTTTACATATGGCTTTGCATCTCGTCTAGGTCATTAGACAAGTAATGGAGATGGTCATTTGAAGGAGTGTTTTTGGGAAATCATGGAAAACCCATATCTGGGTTGTCGGATTTGAACCAACGTCCTCCATAATGCCAGGCCCGATCTTTATCGCTCATCGATTAGGCTCGATTCTTTTAGAAAGGAAATAACTTCACCAGTTGTACATTTAAAGCTTTGAACTTGATCAGGGATCTGATGATTCCTTGAAGTACTGTTAACTAACGAGTAATATTCTCGCCTGGAGCTCATGAAGAAACAGGTTCGATTCCCGTTATTACAATGAATAGTACCGAAACCACTTCAATGGAGAAATGATTCCTTCAAATTACGAGTCTTTCTGTTCCTTCCTCACATTAATGTCCATGGTGTAATGATCTCCAAGTCGATGGTCCCCAATAAGAAATATACTTTATTGAACTCTTCAGAAATACAAACAGATACATGAAGAAAATTGAGACACGAGAGGAAATTGTTTATCACAAAAAAATTAGTGAGCTATTGACTTGTTTGCTATGTTAAAATACTTGTGGGCTGCATAAATTGCATCATAGACATTCAACCAACATGTTTGTTTCCTTAGAATAAAGAAATAACCCGATGACTTGTGTAAAATTGCAGTAAGAAATGGCAACTTTGTGAAAAATGTATTTATTTTCTACCCACTGACATAGCTTCAACAAGGTTTGGAAATATAGTGTATAGATTTCCACACCCATTTTAACAGACATGAGGAAGGATCGTTCTGCGATATCAGCTACATTCAACTGTAGCTACGGAAAAAAATTACGAAAATTACATTGCTGATGCCATTAAGTTGCCTGAAAGCAATTTTATAGCACCTAAAATCTCGTTTCACTGAACTCTGTAAAAATTTCTTTTAATTTTATTTTGCTTTTATATTACAGAATCTCCCCAACTCCTTCTTTTACTGCTTTTCCGTGACACGACCACGAAATCATGCATATGAACATTAATATAAATATTATCTCGGTACATTTTAATTTTACAAACGCTATAGAGATATCTTCGTTTTTTAACATTATCATTTCTATCCTAAAAGTAAATATTACTTCGGTGTTTCGTTGACCGATAGAATTTAGTAAAACTGAGATTCCACGTAAGCAGGCCAGAACTTTGTTTGAAATTGAGCAAAGCTCATTATTAAAGAATAAATTTCAAGACAGTAAAAACATAGTTTTTAGGAGAAGATGAAGTTAGAGCTCAATATCGTTGCAGTGTATCGTAGAAGGAAAGTTTTAAAAGTACATTTTATCTCATCGAACATAGGATTGTGGTATATTACGTTCAGCCTGTCCTCCAGTGACATTGAAATAAACAGAAAAATTTATCCGTCAAAATGCAATGTTCACAGAATTGGAAGACGATATCTGGATATGTTTCAGATTTCATTATTTCGTACGCTATTAATATGGTAGGAAAAAATTTGTTTAATAAACAACAACTGTACTTCAATTGTTTCATGAAAAGAGATGTTGTTTCTTAGTTAAAAAAAAAAAAACCTTAACGTGACGTATTTCTTTTGTTTTAAATCTCTTTCCCTACTTACCAATACCGGGAGGTTTTTCAAATTTCTCAGGGAATACTCACCTGCAAACAGAAAAGAGAAATAATGTTAAATAGATAAATACAATATTTGACCAAGCTTATTAAAACAGTTCAATTATTTTTCTTTAAACTCCAGAGTGTAGATAATTCCAAGTTTGTTAATGTTTTATTACATCTAAAAATCAAATTCTTTAAGCTTGAAACTTTGATGTAATACAACTTGAATTTAAATAAATAATAATAAAAAAATTGCCGCATCCAGTAGATCCTCTTTGTTGAAATTTAGAATGATGCTATAAACGCGAATTTTCAAAAACTCTTAATATTTATATGTTCTTAGCAGCCAATGTACGTATGTATATATGCAAAACACATCTGCTGCCACCTCATGATCCCGTTTGTAGATTTAATGGTCACTTAATAGGAGGCTCTCTAGCTATAACTTTTCGAGTGACCCACAGGTTCGTTTTTTCGTTTTACAGCAAGGAATCCTGTTATTCTGAACAAAACGACACTGTGACTTAATAGTTTCGGTCAATTGATCGATCACTAATATCATTAGAACAATGGATTGTTTTTATCAGTTAGTTTACAACTTATACCCATATTTCATCAATGCGATGATTGATTGTTTCATTAGACATGGGAATTGGATTTAACTGCTTCCCATCTCTTTACTGAAATGTAAAATGAATTTTAGTTGGATCCCAAGAAATACGAACGGTTATTTCCTTATAAGTCTTTGTGGCCATAGAGGTTCTAGAATGTCACTAAACATGATGCAAAATCTCAATTGTTGTTGAATAGCGAATAAATTTTTTGTAGTCAAGTGTTTTAACGATTTATTCCTTTTTGTACAAGGGTTGAGACAAATTAATAAAATAATATTAATAATGTTTATGACAATATTTATCACCACACGTAGTAAAACATAACTCTGACTCGCACATTATGCTGACAACTATATTGTTTCTATAGTTCGGAGTCAAACAGCACACCGATAAAAATTTTCAGGATAATTTATTTAGCTCTACGGTATGATGGAATTTTTCTTTAGTATTATTGTTTTAAGCTACGTATCTATAAATTTAGATCAGAAATTGAATGAACATTGATCGAGAGCTCGATAATGAATGAGGCAGTTCTAAGAAACTTAGCATATGTAGGCGGCTTTAGTCTGCTTAAGGCTGGATTATTACCACGATTACCTTAGAACAAAAGGATTAAACGCTGTCCTGGGTGATGAGATCCAATTTGCTCCTGATTCTGAACAAACAGATATATCATATGACATAACAATTTATCCTTTTTTTTTTTTTTTTTTTTTTTACCATGATACCTCGGTGTAGTTGCGCGCGATATCGCTGGATCGTAGAGTTACTGTACAGTAGTACTAGGATCGATTCCTGATCCCCGCGTACCGGCCGTTGTGATTGCGGTTTTCCGCATTCATCAACGCGATTACTGGCATGGATCCCAATCTCCACCTCATAACATACAAATTATCACACACGGAACATGGTTACATGTTTCGTAGACAATTGGCAACACAACATCCATCCAATATATGTGGAAAGTAATGGTATAATACTGTATTAATATATCCCTATTAGTGGATGGTGAGACAAAACACAGAAAGCAGCTATGTGGAAACCTGTCTTGGGGCAGAACACTGATGACGATGAGCTTCAGTTACGATAACTTAACTGCTTGTGGCAGTAAATATGCCATTTGAAATGTGGATTGAGGAGGTGTCAACATAGAGCTTCCGATCGGCCATACAGCCTCCAGATTATATTTTGATGGTACGTCCTCTCAAATAATGTAAAGATAGCAGGATATCGAGTAACACGTCAGAGAATGGAATTGGCTGAAAGCAAAAAGCTTCCTCGACTTGTAGAAGATGCCACTCCCTAGTGTAGATTGGCCTTACTGGTCTGACTAGTGGACGGTAAGTTACATTCACTAAAAAGAACAAAAAGAAAAAGATATTGAATAAATTTCTAAGACACTTAACTGTCACCAGTGTAGTATTAGTGGCGAGTTCTTGAGACTCCGTAAACCTTAGCGAGCGAGCTGACACTTGGCGCAGCGTTCTATATGGTCTGCCTCCCAGCAGGCCGGCCGCGACTGCTGCTGGGGACGAGGCCTTTAATTTGATTGCTGGCGATATTCATGGCTTGGCGACGAGTATTGATATAACAGGGCGGTTCCAGTTGGCACCGCACCCGCAGACATAAAAATTGAAAATAAAATTGGATTCCGCCAGAAAATATGCTTCTCCGTTGGAAGTGCCTTTATTACGTACTGCGGATTGTTTTCCAGCCCCCTCCCTTTCCCGCTACGTTTTGAGTCTGTCCGACCCCACTCCCTTTACCGCTCTGGTGCACAAAGAATTGTTTTTTTGCGTACATTTGTGCTCGGTTACTCAAACAACGAAGATTTTTTTTCATTTTTTTTACTGATAGGACGATGAATAATTCACAATGCTTAACTGCTGCTTTTCACCGAGAATCATTTACTGCATGGTCTAGCAATTAATTAATATGTCGACGAGTTTAACTTTGGAAACGATGTAGTAGCTTGCACATGATTTCATATTACACTTCTCAAAGCGACAGCTTCATTTCGCAAAACGCAGTTTCATTTAGAGAGTGGCGTTATGTTTAAATGTGTGTGACGTGATTTAGAACCGGATGGGAGGAGCTGGAATTAAATGTGTTGTTGCGGGAGCACGCAATGTCTATTCTGCTGTTAGTTTGGAAACACTCCGGGCCTGTGAATTAACACCGTGAAGGGAGAAACAACTTTATTCACGTTGTTTCATGCTGTTTGTTTTGACAGAACCGTAAATATGTGCGTACACAAGACAGGAATATTTATATAGTGGCGTGAGAACTTCAGTCATTATTCTTAATGTGTGTTTACAACTTGCTTTCGAAAAGTTGCAAGTGTTTGTCACTTTAACTTATGAAACTGAACTTGGATATCTTCTGCTTCCTGTAATACACGGGAGACTTTACTTAGTGCTTTGTCCAACATGCAATACTGTTTCAGTTTTACAAAAGAGTGCCACAGCAATTTCAATAAACGGTAGTGATGTAATTATTTGAGTTTATTTCTCCCAAACGATAAAAACAGAAACAATGAAACAAATTTTTCTGAACAATGGATGGAGGGAATATGTACTACTAAGTTTAACAAATTACTACTAAATTTGCCCATTCAGTCCTAATTATTCACATAAAGTATAAAAAAAATAATTCGCCGATATTTCACGGCCGCAATAAAAATTGTTGTAATTTATGTGGTGAGCTCATAATAGATTAACTTCACTTTCTATGATATTTTTTACTGTTCTGGTTATTGTTACAGTACTTGCCAGTTTTACCTCTTTAGTTATATATTATGAAAATGTTAGGTTTTTCTAAAAAAATATTTTATATTTTGTTTAACTGCGCCATCAAATTGATAGTAAAAGACTAAATTAACCTCTTAGATACTAAACACGGTGTACAAGCAATATTTATGATAACTCTTTTTAGTTGTGGTAAATTCGCACTTGAGGCCTGGTAAAGGAAGGTGAACCGAATCTTTCCGTAGCGTTGAATAAGGAGTCGTTATCTCAATTACTCTACTGTGCCACCGTTCAGTATTTTGAAAATATGGGCGATTCAATCTGAAAAGCAGTTATTATTCTAATTAGTAAGACCAATACCCACTTTCCTTCCACAATTTTCTATACTCAAGCCGGATCAAATTACTCGATACGCGGAATAAGGATCTCCACAGTTTAAGTCAAAATATAACTAGTATTCAGCACAAGATTGTAGTGGCAGCAAACATTCAGTACCACAATGCATACGTGTTTCATGTTCACACAACATATCTACTAGGTAAATGACGGATAGAAACATACCTCAGTATTTGTATTTGGTATGCTGTTACATTATCTTTACCCCATAAACATAAATAAATGTAGTTTTATAAGAATCAATATGAGATTTAGATCGAAATGTGATGTTAATGATTTAATGGGCATTTTTCAGGTAGCCTATGACAGCAACTCTTAAATAATCTATTTAAATAGTCAAATGCTTAAACTACCGTATAGAATAGAACAAATAATTAATTATAATTGTTAAAAAAATTCGATTTAGAGATTGAATTTCAAGTTTGTGAGACTGCAGAAAGCGTTTTCATTGTTTTTTGTCGAGGAGTCCGACTGTGTTGCTGATTTTTTGCAAGTAAACTCCAGTAACGATAAAAATCTAACCTACAGCTTCCAAATTTCCAGCTAATTATTCGGTATTCGTTGCCAGACTTCAACATTAAACCGTACGTCTCTCAGGCCCGAATAATGGTGATAAGTAACCATCGAGGTAATGGAAGTAGCTGTTTCCAACTACGCTGAACGGAGGTTAATGGCACTCAGAGCGTAAACAACAACTTTAATCATCCCGTGCAGTCGTGAAGCCTCACGGTTATCATGTTTTCGATCTTGATTAGACTGCCAAGTTTATATGGAAACATAAAGTCCTGGTATACAATAGCGATCATAATAGTAGAGCTCAATTACTACCATCTTATCCCAGATATTTAAACTGAATCTGGAATTCATATAAGATGAA
Organism: Vandiemenella viatica; assembly: GCA_031002005.1. NCBI lineage: Eukaryota > Metazoa > Arthropoda > Insecta > Orthoptera > Morabidae > Vandiemenella > Vandiemenella viatica. The sequence goes on along the minus strand of JARYHS010013630.1, from coordinate 255,234,325 downwards.
TGCTCATTACACCAATGGCGTCTAACACACAGCAAGAAAAAAGGAAAGCTTTACATTGCATTCACCACCCCTTTACATACATCAGTTTCGACAAAAGGAACAAAGTAAAGCTCTTAAATGGCAGTTAACTTCTCTTTCACTTAGCAAGCTGACGGTGAGGTATTGCAACTAGAGCGGTGTGGTTTTTCAATCAGTATAATTTATTCTGCCCTACAGGCCTAGTTCGAGTGGACGAAGGGATGGTTTTCGGTAAGGGCCCATGACCTCCTCTCACCCATTCTGGACAAATGATTTCCTCAATAACGATTTCGGTTTGTTATAGTAATGAATATCAGAGGAAATTGAAAGTAATGGTATTCATCTTCGGAGTAACAAGCAGCATTATAACATACTTTCGCTGTAAGAAATGCGAATATTAATAACTCAGATAAGAATGGAATGAGTATGACACTTTTTGCTTATTTTAAGTTGAAGAATTGTTGCTAGAATTATATATATGTATATATATAATTTTACCGACCATTAAATAGCGCATACAGACATACTAACATATGTGAAAATGGTTTCTAGCTATACTGAGAGAAAATTTTTAAGTGAAGCCAATTTTTTATTATTACTTACGAAGGAATAATATCAGCATTAGGATTTTAACAAATATCTTACTTCTATGCACATAAACCGTTACGTAGTATTTCAAATTTTAAAATACTTTCGCTTATAAGAATATACTTTCCAAAGATTATCTTGGTGTGTCACTTGAGTAAGAATTAGACAAACATGAAACTGCGTGAACGGCTAAAATACTTTTTTTCTCGATGTATTAATGTAATGTAACAAACGGAAAGATTACAAAAATGATGTAAATAGCGTTAACGTAGATAAAGTGTCTATAAAAAAAGAAACGCTAATCGCTTATCGAATACAAAATCAGCGTTTCCCGGTGCTCTCTGTTGTTGGGGCAGATCATACAACTCCAAATCATAATTTTTATGTCACACCTTTATTCTATGACTATCTTGTAGTTACAAGAATTTGTTGAATTACAGTAAACCAATAACCAATAATTTTTTGTAACAAGCACGTATAATTATATCGTAGCCTTAAAATCTTAATGAAAGTTTTACAAAATTTTGGCTCACGCTAAAAAAAAAAAATTAAAATCAAGAATTAATCAGTCCACTAAACAAGCAGTTGGACAGTTTTTACGACTGATATCAGTTAGTCTGATTAATAATGCATTCCTATTAATTTCATACTATTTAAAACGAGCTTCTTTATATTCCACATACGTAGTTTACAGCATTGTTGCACAATTGGTTCCAGTTTCTTAGTTTTTGATAACACACAAACCAAACGAGAATTTATCGTTTTGAAGTCCATTGAAGAATATAAAACATTCTTAGTCAACGAGGAAAGGAAAATTAAAGTGTATGAAATTAAATATTTCTCAAATAACTTAAATGTGGCAAGGATTTTGTAATAATTTTTAATTCTGATTAATCTATCATGGAGTACCTTCGCTGACCCCATCATCATGTAACTACAGTACAGTTTACACGGGAAAAATTCAGTTCTCATGACAGTTAACAGATTTCTCAGACTTTAATTGCGTTGGTATATTACTACTTTTTCCCTCAAATTGACAAAAGCTGTAAGAAAACACAGTTACGTACTCATAACGAAAAGTGAGTATATCCCCACTTTTTGTAATCATAGTTACAAGCAGCTGCGCATCTCCCTTCTCAATTCTAATACTACGCTGTTATCAAATTTACTAACGCAGCTTTCAAGAAAGTTAGAAAAACATGAACTGTCAATCCTTTAGAATAAGGCATCAAGATACTCAGATTCGAGGATATTTCCGAACCTGGAGGTGCGATGAAATGTCAGAGGGGGTGCGGGGTGCGAGGTAACTTCGCCGTCCATGTGGAGTTGTATACAATACCCTAGTTTGCACCATCGCAAGTGATACATCTCATTCGCCACCTCTTATAATTGAAAACCTTTATTCTAACCTCATATACTTAGTGAGTTTCCACTGAAATGTCATTGTCATTACCAAAAAGTAGACTTTTACGTTATTAACAATAAAATTGTGGTGGGGTGATGGAGGCGTAGAAAGTTTTCTTTTGACGGAAGACTGGTGTTTATGATAAGGATTATGGAAGAGGATTTATCGTTACCATTTTCGTTTCGTTGGAGTTGAAAATGAATGATTATAGTAAGTACGTAGACACGCCAGCAGGTATGTTTCAGAATATAAATTAGATGGTAAATAGGTGTGGCATCATTGCCCAGAAGACCCAGATGGGTACTTCGGTTGCCCGAGAGAATTTCGTTTTGCCCCGAATCCGTCTCTGTCGTGGCTACCCTATCCTAAACCAGTAATTTTGCCGCCGGGTAAGGGGAATGCGAACCACTGGTGGTAACCGTAAGCTGCGGTGGGCAGAGTGAGTGCGGTGGGCTGCAGCCGCAGCTGTCCCTATTTTGGCGTCAGCGGTGGCCCACTCTGCGAGAGCTCTCGTCAGCAGAGTGGACCGATAGCCAACGCCGATTGAGGTCAGGCTCGGATCGCACGATCACATCTGGACAGACGCGTCACGGTTTTCAACGTGAAAGCATCCTTACAGTGGATAGAAGCTACAACGATGTCTGAAAGTTGGAGCTTCACTATCTGTATTAATTTGTTGTGTCAGAAGTTGTACTCTGACCCGGGGTGCTTATTGAAAATGTGAAGATCAAAATTTAAAGTTATTTTGAGGACGAGCTTCATGGCTGGAGCAACCTGACCCCTCCACCAGACTATCCACGGCAATTACTTTAAGATCGAAATGGAGACGATAGCCAGTTTCCAGGAGAGTTGTCCTATAGCTAGGCTTGCCAGACGTCCCGGTTTGACCGGGACAGTCCCGGTTTTTAGACAAAGTCCCGGTGTCCCGGCCGGTTTACCTTCCGTCCCGGTAAAAATTAAATTTGGTTATAAACTATAATTTATAGATATAGATGACCAAACATGTCTTAAAACAATTAACTGTGAAGTATAACTTAGGATAATTACTTTGTCATTTATTTAACTGTACTGTATGAAAAGTGAAAACTATAAAAGAATGAGGGTCTGCTAATAAATAAATATAAAAAATATTGTCATCACATCGCCTTGTCTCTCCAATCGTGACCATGCGCATGCGCTCTCCGGGCGAGTCCAGTATAGTATTAGTATTACACTCCTCGTGTGCAGTAACAATGTTACTGTAACATTGGACTCGCCCACCTTCACCCCGGCGAAAGTCGCCTACGATAGAATGTAAGTCTGTTCCTGCCTAGCCTACGGTGCCTGTTGTGTTAGTGAGCTAACGCTGTTTTACAGTATTTATGTTTCAAGTTTAAGTTCATGCTTTCTCTGTGAAAATGCCAAAACGTTCGTGTAAATTCACTGAAGATTTACAGAATGAATTTACTTTTTTGAAAAAGGTATGTACCGGCGGTCAAGGCGATAAAGTTAAATGCTTACATTGCAATTCTGAGTTTTCGGTTGCTCACGGTGGGCGATCGGATATAAAAGATCATTTGCAGTCTGTTAAACACAAAAAGAGTTTAGCATGTGTTGCTGGCTCGTCAAAAATGAGTAGTTTTTTTTTAAGACTGTGAGTTCTAATGACAAAAACTTAGACTTAGCAGCGAAAGAGGTGACCTTTGCTTACCACAGCAAACCATAGCCTAAGTTTCAATTCGAACTCTTGTTCATCAAAACTGATTTCCAAGTTTTTTGAGCCTAAATTCTCACTCGGAAAAACTAAGTGTGAGGCAATAGTTTTAAATGTCATAGCTCCTTTAGCTCAGGAAGAGCTTAAAGAAGACTTAACCAAGTCAAACTATGTATCTGTAAGCATGGATGCATCAAACAGAAAGGAGATAAAACTTGTGCCAATTGTTGTGCGCTATTTTAATCCTAATTCAGGTGTGCAAGTAAAGCTTTTAGATTTCAAATCTGTGGCGGGTGAAACATCGGAAACCCTGACAAATCACTTATGCTCTGTCCTGTTGCAAAACGATTTGAACAACAAAGTAGTTGGCTTTTGTGGAGATAACTGCAACACTAACTTCGGAGGAAAA
>JARYHS010013630.1:255104527-255229212 GCA_031002005.1 Vandiemenella viatica | reverse complement strand
CTAATCTCAAGCAATGCCACAAAAATTAAAACTTTGCTCTGGCCCGGACGTCCTCCTTCCGACGATATCTTAAAGTGAAAGACCCGCGCTTGGTGGTTGCACTACTATTTATAGAAACCTCTGGTGCAACCCACTGCATTCTTTCCTAGCGCAAAGGGTCGTGTCGTAGTCTTTACCCATTGCTCCACGCTCCACGCTCGAAAGTCATAAATCTTAAGATATAATTTCCTAAAATACACTTTTTAAAGCCCTAGCGTCACAACCTCCACGGTTTTGTGTTTAGTATGATTGCTTGAATCTATTGTTTTTTCCTTACATTGTTTCCGTTGTTTACGCTTGTTGAAACAATTCTTGCACAGGAATTGGTTCTTGAAGCTTGTAATGGCTTCCGTTCCTTCATTTCCTGATTTAATTATTACGGTTTAACTATTATTATTTTCTCATAATGTATTGAGGTAGATATGTGATAAACTTCCACTATTACATTAATTTATAGAAAAAAACAGCCTTAAATCATTTATTCGCAACTAATAAAAATTGTCTTCTGAAATTACCGTAGAACACAATTGGTATCCGATATGATAAAAGAGCTGGAACGGGATTCATTGGAGGAGGGTGAAGAGAGTCATGGGAGTGTGCAAGGCGTATATAGGTGAAGAGGCGTGGAAAGGTATTGGTTTGAGAATGAAAAGTAATGCATGGAAGGGATGAGATGAACATGACCACAAGCTGGCACTCGATTTAGGCACAAGGGTGTGGAAAGATTTTCTTTCGCTGGTAAGGGGGTCATGAACTGGAATAAGTTACCAAGAGAAATGATGTATAATTTACCAAAAACGGTGAAAGAATTTAAAGTTGAAATTTGCAGAGCGCAAAAGTAGGTGGGTACAGGGAAGGAATAAAAATGGGTGTGTACTAAAATTTCAACCGTAGCGTGCGCTCCATCGCAAGAAAATTAAATTATATTAGCCTTGTCAAGAAATTAATTTTTATTACAACACACCTTCAGAAATATGGAAACAACGAATCTGATTTGGTGGTGAAATGGTATTAAGCACGCATGTTTCATCTTAAAACATAACTAAAGATAACATCAGCTTGAGATATCACTCACTACAAAGTGGACAAACAATTTATCGTTTGTACCGGGAAGACTGTTGTAATATCATAACACGCATTCTCGAATTTATTAATTCGTTACCAGTGTAAGCCTGCGACCGTTTTTTTTGTGTATCGTCACGGGTCTAGAATAGTTCTAGTTTATAGGATGAAAGATTATGACAGGTTGACTTGATTTGACCAAATATAAACTTGACCTGTGTTTCCGGGTGAATTAAAATCTCTTGACCTCGAATAACTCAGAAGTATTAACAGAGGTAGGTATTAAACAGAAACAGGGACCATAGCTCAATCGTATAATTGCTTAAATACCACCCTGACTTCTATATGACCCTTAAAGTTTGCAAATTTTTAAAAAAAATTCCTGTTTGCTTCGAAAGCATCACGTTGTTTATTGTTGAGACTTGGCAAACACTTAATAGTAATAGTATCTGTAACTGCCAGAGAACTTAATACACGTTCCATATTATTAAACAATTGAGCAGTTCCGAAGAAATGAATTGCCAGAATAGTTGATTCGGTAACATATTTGGTCTGATGTCCACTTAAAATAACCTAATAACTCACGTACAGCGGACGTGAACGAAGACCATTAACGAAAGTGATCAGTAAAATACCTGAAAAAGCAAATAAACTGTAAAGTATAAACTTTGATCAAGCAACAACATTAGTGAAAGTTTTAATTAAACTGAAATCTATCCTAAGCCAGAATGACAATTGTCATTCGTGGTTACAGCAGAAACCATGAATAATTTAATTTTTTAAAAGTTTTTTTAAGTTGGTTTCATTAGTAACATGTTGCTGAAAAGCAAATGCACGTTTTTACAGCCGCAAAATTTATCAATAGTTTTTTTACTATTAAATGCTGCGAAAATCAAACTTAATGAATGTATTGTGGCAATTAGTTTAGTAGCTGTTGCTTAGCTATTAAATTGTGGATGTAACCACGTATTTCTACTAATGGTATCGCTGGTCGCTGTTTTGCGAGCGAAGGCTAGGTGAGTGAGCTTAGGAAATTGTATAGTAGATTATACACACAGCAGTGAAGATTACAAGTTACGACCCGGTCGCCACCACAGAATGTTGGCGAAGGTACTCTGTGACGTGACTATACGGGCACAGATATACTGACTGATTTTACCTGTACAGTTACACTGTCCACCCCTCTGTGCAAATAATTAAACTAGAAGTGAGTTTAGGTGGCTTTGCTTCACTGGCGTCGATAAAGAAAGATTCATTACCGCCAGATAGCAGCACCACAAATATCGACAATTTCGCATGAGCTACGTCACATTACCACTAGATTTTTCAATTGAGAAATAAGCAATTGTTACTACAAAATTTGATAGTTCAGAGCCATGCTCCTAGGCATCGCAAGACTCGATAAGGAGTGGTCGCATTAGCACTAGATACAGCGCGACATATCGCAGAGATATGGATGGACTGTACTGCGCGTGTTTGCTGGTGTAACGAGATTTTAGGATATTCTTGTTTCTGTTAAATAAACATTTCATCATTTCTAATTGATTCGAAAGAAATAGAAAGTGTTTTGCTATTTTTCAGTCTACAAATAAACAATTACTACAAATTAGCCGGTTCTTTCGTCCTACTGCAAACCACTAACCTCGCCATTCATAGAAAATTTCAAATGGGCCATCTAGTAAAGTAAAAATGAAATATGAGGTTTTCTTGAATTTTGGTAAAAAGTTGACTATCTCATCGTTGCAGCATTTCCGAGCTAAGCAAGCGTACTGTAGAAAAGTTGTGAGCTAAGAAACAGAAGTGGAGAATGTTGTCTAGCAACAAATGGAAACGTGAAGCTGGAACACCTAATTACCCTACTGCTAATTCCAATTACAGCGAATGTGTTGTTAAACACGTTTTTCCTTTGTGTGCCACCCTGGACGTTAGATAACAGCTAACGGTCCTCTGTGCCAGCCACCTGGTAACAGCTAATCCACCTGGTACACACACGCGTTTCTTGGGCGCGGGGAAAAGCGAGCTTTGATCGCCCGACACACGGCCCTGGGGAAATTGCGCACTTCCCGGTTGGCGCCCGCGGGGCCGGAACTATGCGGCGAGGTTAAGTTGGCGGCCCTGTAATTAAAGAGCTCGTCTTTGTGTCCCTCACCCCACTCACCATCCATCTGCCACCCAACACCCTCCTTTAGGGACGTTCGTCGGTCTACCCTCGGGACCAGCGCTACAGAAACGAAATTAAATTTCCGGCGCGGAGTTTTTAACGCTATTACTGTATGGGGGTGTGGTGAGAGTGGGTATGTCCCGGTTGGTCGAATGATTGATGGTGCCGCCGCAGTGAACGAAGGTCTAAAGGCCAGATATCCACCTGTGAGCTAGTAAATACTGTGGAGGAAACGAGAGACATTCCTGGACACCACTTTCACGACATTACTCACCTGTCTCACAATGTCCGCCGGAGGAGGGGAAATTCAGTATCCTCAGTTGAGATAGATAATCCTCGAAGTCTAGGACAATTAACAACAGCAAAATTGAAGTAAACTGTAAACTATATAACGTATAGAGACCGTAGAGTCATCGACAATGGTAATTTAGACCTTTGGCCTGTTAACAGGAGGAAAGGATAAACACTTACAGAATCGTTTCTAACATACTTCGCTTGTAAACCAATAGAGCAACTCGTCGAAGAACCAATGAACTCTGGGAAATGAAAAATCCATATTTATCTTCTACCGTTTTTTTCTTTTCTTTCATTTTTACAGTAAGCTGGCTTAGACACCTTTTCAGGAAACAAACGCGGATACGTTCCACTGTATCCACTGTGTCGATCAAGCCACTGTGCCAGGCGCTTCAGATTTAGAAACACACGCGCTGCCTCAGAAGAATTGTAACTTAATTTACTAAACTAAATAACTAAATATATGTGAAAGCTCTTAAAAATTTTTTGTCCAATGAAGAAAAATGCATATCTGTATTACTCCTTCGCAACGGTGAGTTAACTAGCATACTGAAATAGGATAGTTTATTTAAAAAAAACACTAATTTAAAAATCGGTTTATAGTTGAAATTGGATAGAATACATTTACTCCTGGTATACATAAATACACAATTGCGAGCTATATCTTTCTTACCATTAGGAGATTCGTGGGTGAGCGGTAACGTTCTGCCCTCGCATTCGGAGAGACGTAGATTACAGTCCCCGTCCGGCCGTACAGATTTCGGCTTTATTCGATTTACAAAAATTACTCCAGGCGAATTCCGGGATGATTCCATTAAAAGGCCATTACCGAATTCCTTCCCGTTCCTGGCTCCCAAACCCTAACCGCCTCTAATGACCTCAATGAGGCGTAAAACCACAAGCGAAAAAAATAAATAATAAACAGTTTGAGAATATATCAGGCAGTAAATTACTCACAGCATAACGCTTTCATAAGTCGTTCTATTGTCCATGTATTTATGGAATTGATGCTAACTGTCTAACTGAATAACAACCCGCGCAGTGGAAACTGCCCTTCATTAATCCTACCTCTAGGAGAGGGAGTGATAGTGAGCCTCCGAATCAGAATTTTAATCTGAATAGCTTAAACGCTTTTTTTAAAGGTTTTGTAAAACGTAAAACTCATATATCTTAGATATTTCTTACTTGAGGTGATTCTGCTAACCCCTTGTCGGTTTATTTTCTGAAACACTGCGAATTGTCTTTAACACATGAACCGGTTGATATTAAAGGTGATTATTTCCAAGTTAATTTCGTTTTATTCGCCTTTAAAATTTCTTCTGTGCTGTATTTAACCGAAGATTAGTGTAAAATATTACATTTCTGGCATATGGAGATTAGGTTTTTGCCGGATCACAAACTTGTTGAGTGGCAAACATAGTTTAATGACAGATGTAAGAACCAGAGTTTCCCAAGGATTATGCCTAGCCACTGATATTCATAACATGCATATGCGATTTGGGTGAAATAATAATGAGAATGTTTTGCTTTGTTGCTATTATATATACACTACGTTAATTTAATTTTTATTGATGGATGTTGTTGAAAGGTGTAAGCACTGACAATTGAAGGCAATAATTCTGGTATCTTCCTTCTCGGTAACTTGCTTTGGTCCGAACTCTCCCGAAAGCAGATAGGGATACCATTGCACACGCCATAAGCTAACAGCTTACATAGAAAGGATTAGGAATACATTGCAAATAATATACATCACAAATAGTATAGAAACATAGCAACAAAGTTTGTGAAAGACGTCGAATCAAATGCAGAGAAGTGCATCGTGTTTCGTTACTGCAGAAGCAGACACAGAAAAATCTTATAGGAAGTGCGTCAGATGTTGGGGAGAAAGATCAACGAAACCTACGACGTTTTAACTGAGAGATCTTAGAGTGTTAATGATGGTATTTTGACAAATTATCGTAACGATAAAAAAGATCTTTTCACATATTTCGTTTGGCCAACGCGCAATACTGGTATAGTTGGAAAAGAACACGTTGTTCACATCGAACCATTGTCATATTGCATCGCGTTAAACTCCATTAAACTAAACTGAAGTGTGCATAGAAATAATAATAACTGTTCTAACTATAGTTATATTCTGTAACGTGTCACTTTTTGCACACATTAGTATATTAACGAACGAGTATCGCATACAACAAAATAATTGCTGCGTATGTCAAAACGGGAAGCATGTTAAAACGTGCAATAAAAACATTTTCACGACCTCTGCGAAATCGCTAAAGTGCATTTATAAAGCTTGACTTGCAGCAAATAAACCTAACTGAAATATAGAGAGAAAACTCGTTGACAATTGACAGAGACACACATCAGTGGGAGCGCCACAACCGAACAGCCAACCACACTCAAAGCGAGCGTTTGCGCCAGTCGGGTGACGCTGTTGCCGTTGCCGTTGCGTCGATATTTGATAATCTGCTTATCGATGTCAGCACCGAGTTGCAGTTTTCGATCACAAGTGTCGAGACTTGTTATCTGTGGACCACCCTCAGGTGGGGTCGTGCAGAGTAGCCACAGACTGGAAGCTGGGGCAGTATCTCGGCGTCCAGCCGCCATATTGTGATGCTGATGGCGACACAGTCCGTGGATTAGAGCGTTATCTGCTACCAGCAGCGGTTGCATTGGCGCTGTGGCCTGCTCTTATAGTGCTTCCAAACACTTTGCGTCCATTCTGACCAGCACGATATTCGCAGCAGTGTGGTCAGATATTCAGCAACCACCCACAAAACTAAATTTATTCGCACATTGAAGGAATTTACTGGCATAACATACAGCTGCTTCCCAAATTGCTAGTAGCTCTATTTTTTTAAGGTTATCGATTACTATCGTTGATAACTTTTATTGTGTTTCGCAGCGAAGCTGTATTCTAAACCGAAATGTTTACAATTTAATTCAGTTACATTTAGCTGACTACATATAAGCTATTGAGACAGAATTTGATATTTGAGCTTTATGAGGGGAATTTCGTATTACTGTACTACCTGAGTCAATCGTTTACCACAAATGACTGTTTATTTTTCGTCAAAGATAAATTTCACCAAATACGAGATTCATTCTGCGAGTAGTTAGAGAATAATTTGAGCCGCCAGTGTGGTTCAGTGCGGTGTGGCGCCGCACACTGGATCGCGGAGTTACTACGGACCAGGCACGAGCACAGGGCCCCGCGTACCCGCCTCATAAACTATACATCTCCCAACTTTTCACACACAGAACATACTTACAAATTCTGTAGACACATGGCAACACTTCACATTCCTCATCAGTACTTAGTACGACCTGGTAGTAGATATAAAATGCTTGAAGTCAGCAAGGGAATGGGGCAGTTGAACCATAGCTCCAAATTTAACCATTCCAAGGATGAGTAAGAGTCATTGAATGCAACTACACAAAATGTTAAGAAAACCTGGTCAAAAAGAAGAAGCAAAAAATAAGTTAGAAAACAATTTAGCATAATTCATTTTCCAAAAATAGAGAGGTAAAAATACAAAAGAATTATAAATTAGATGATTTTTCCCTCGCTTATTATGTTAATAGAACCATAATCATTGTAATAATTTAGATTAAATCATTTTGAGATGATATTATCTAGGACGTTGGAACATCTTGACTTAAAACGACATCTCACAGAACAATTGAAATGTTATAAAATATATATTGTTCATGTTAAACCAATACATATCATTTTTTTTAATAAGATTTATACAATTCTTGTGAAGTAAATTATTTCAAAATGGAATTCGCATAATTTTTCAATATTAGATAATTAACTACTCCTTTATGTACGGTATAAGGTTATCAAATAATAGTTGGTAGTTAGATATATCGTTGTCATAGAGACTCGGCGTAGTTGTACTGTTGAATGCTGACGTTAATAATAGTGACAATGAAATATTCGGTTCTGGATTCATTGATATTTAATGTGAAAATTTGAATCTGCAAATTGTATCGTTAACGAACTAAAAGCCTGTGACAGACAGATACAAAACGTCGTGACAACAACATACCTCCTTTTCTCTTAGGGCAGGGAAATTTACAATATGAAGATCGCTACACCGAAGGTTAACAGGGAAATTACACAGGGAGGTAAGTGTGTTTTCATTAGTTTGGCTCCTTCTGTTTACCGTTGTTATCACGTGATCAGACATGCCTGGCCTCCCCTCTCCTGTGTCCCCGCTGACTGTGTGCATTCCCAGTGACAGTCGGCTCCCACTGCCGCTTCCACTTGAGTTCGCTGTTCGGTATTCCGGCCACTATAGCGCTACGGGATTACCTTGCTGCGAATCTCCTCCAATATTAAACGCATTTCCATACATATTGCTTTCTTGTCGTACAGTCCTCGGTGATACATATCGATCTTGCGTGCCAGTAAACAGTATTCCGAACGAACTACATAGCGTACATGATAAAAGCAATTATGTCGCCCCAAGAGAAAGTTTCGCCATATGTGTTCCCCCCCTCAGACACTGATACCCAATTACAGAACGTATTACACGCAGAACTGCCTTATACAATACTAGAATATTACCACTGATTCGAATTCAAAGGGCGAGTGGGTATCTGTGTTCTAGCGTAAAACTTGATGGGTACCTCGTAAAGGAGTGTTCATTTGAGATGCAGAGTGATCTATGGCGCGTATCTGTTCACGGTACGAACGTCGAACATATTATAATTTCTTCCTCTGTTCTCCTGTCACGTAGAGCCATAAGATATATAAAGCTACACCATAAGCTTTCAAACTATAAAAGCAGCATATAAATCGGTTCAGTAAAAGTTTCCTCGATGCCTGGATAAAAGGACAGATAGGCCCAGGTCGCTCACTAGATTTATAGTAGTTCAGATGTGTTAGAGTGAAAGAATTGGAGAATATTGCTTTTCGTTTTTAATACAACATTATTCAGCCAGAAATAGTCTGCGTCAATCGTTGCTGATCAAAAGTATCTCTGTTGATGCTGTCAATACGTAGCATAAGCAGAAATTGATATGTCCTGTTCACTCCTAATTTACCAGAGACACATAAAATGGTAATGCTGAAGGAGCTTCATCGCGTTAAACCAGTGGCATGGATTGCTGTTTAGACTATAGGTTTCCAAACTGGTAAGAGCCCACCCCCAGAGGGTCGTGACATTTTAGGGCTGGGGGGGGAGGGTTTCAAGGGAGCTTCGCCGCCCGTGTCGCCGATACCCTAGCTCTACGTCGTCGACACTATTGCGTGTCCTTTACCACCTCTTGGAATTTAAAACCTTTATTCTAACATCACACGGCGAGTGAGTTTCCCCTGAGATGTCATTGTGAGTACTGAGAAGTAGGCATTTATCTTTTTAATAATAATAAAATTGTGGCGGGAGGAGGGTGCATGGAAACTTTGATTTTGTCAGAAGAGGGGAATTGGCGTGGGAAATTTTTCTTTTGACGGAAGAGGTGTTGGTGGTTAGAAAAACGTTGGAACCAATAGTTTAGATCAGCTAATAGAGTGCCACGGTAGCGACATCAAAATGGTAACAACGAATATCTTATATTTAATAGTTGCAAAGGGGGCATCCATAAATTACGTGAGGCGTTTTTCCTGATTTCCGGACCCCCCCCCTCCCCACTGGTGAGATTTCGTGAGATTTCGCCGGACCCCCCCCCCCTCTGGTGAGATCTGGTCCGTGAGAACCCCTCTCCCCCCCCCGGTATAGCCCTTGAAACTTTTTGAGACCTTTTTTTTTAGGTCTCACCCTTCAAAATTCGTTTTTTCGACGAAATTTCTCCGTAAAATCGCTTTTCGCGCAATTTGTAGACTTTTTTTTTAGCTCTACTATCCGAAATTTTTTTCAAAACCTTACGTGAGATTTCTGTAGACCCCCCCTCCCCCCCTCCCTCTGGGTGAGATTTGGTGAGATTTTGCCGGACCTCCCCCCCTCCCCCATTTGACCTCACGTAATTTATGGATGCCCCCAAAGATAATGGAATTTGCAACTATTAATTCCACCCAGCCATACTGTTAACCTCCAGTTATAGTTAAATTTGTTGTTATTATTTGGGGTCCCAATATTCTTCTGTCTGCGTTTATGTATTTCACAAACTTTCTGTTGGCACTTTTTTGAGTTTAAAGCTATATTTCCATTATTTTGCAAGTACACAAAAGCCAAATTCATCTCTACAGATATTCTCTTACTACCACAGAGTCTCTTTACACTCTTCATCACAGATATTCACTAAGCTTGCATACATTATAACAATATTTATGCGCCGAAACTAAACAGAAGAAGAACGGAAATGCGAATACAACCAACAACTTTTCCCATGTTTTAATGAGATTTTAGTAGAAGTTTGCTTCAATGCCGCGATATCCGAGGCAATTTTGCGTTTTTCTAGATCTCCTCATTTTCCATCCCACATTACACGTTGCTCTATATTTGTAGTGCTGTATTGTTATACGAGAGAATACAAATATGGACTATGATTTTTATCAACGTATTTTCCAAGTTTTCAATTCCCATATATCAATTATGAGGATATTTTTAAGTTTTTTGATTGTGTGATTCTGATTCATTGTTATGTAAGTCACAAAGTGTGTAATCATCCAGACAACAGCTTGTGGTTTGATGGCTGGGAGCAGTTTGAAATCACATCTGAGAAGTCTTGTGTATGTTAAAGGATGTATATCTACACTGGATATTTTGTTCAATTTTGCACGTATTCATTTCCAAATGGACCTTGAGACAACGCAGGATGTGAAGAGATAGTGTCTAATGTCAATCTGATTACAAATATTACGCTGCTCATTTTCTGTGATTCCTAATTCATAGAGTTTTCTATTATAAGAGTATAAATCATTGACTAGTTTGTATATGGCTGCTTATTGATCAGTAGATAAAGCGGGTAGACTATTATTTTTCCAAACGGTTTTCCATTGTAGGCTAATTTTTGCTTCAATTGCCGGTTCCTTTTAAACCTTATGAGAAAGCACCTGTTATATTATTTCCATGGTTACTTTCGTGTTTTTTTTCCAGCTTTTTCCACAAATTCATTGAGGGTGTTACAGCTTTTCTTAAACAGTGGCGACTGTTGAAAAGTACTGTTGTTGGTGTTGCGTGTAGTGGTAAATGCATATTTTATACTCTGATATTTGCTATTCAAAATTTTTATTGTTCTGCTAAAAAAGTGCATTTGATTTTAGAAGAACTGATTACAGGCCATGTACACCCTCTGACCATGGAAAGTAAAACTGTTCTCGAGCTACCCTCAACTTAGATCTGTCCCAAATGAAATCTCCAACATACATTCTTATCATAGCCATGTGTTTGTTTGGTAATGGCAGTACGTGTGCCAATACCACTTGGTACACACACACCGTCCAGTTGTGTCGAAATTGCCGTGTTTGTGTCAAAGTTTGAAACAACCCATGCTGCAGTAAAAAGTCTTCACTTCGTTCAGTCTGCTGTTCGATGCATTAACGTCAATATCCCTAGTTATAATTCTATTTTCCTATATTTTATTCTATCGCAGTGTACAGTTAGCTCAGTCACATAAGCAAGCAGCACCACTATTGGAATTATCACCTCGTTCGGAAATAGTTGGAGATGAAATAGTATGCTTTTTGGTACACAAATAATTTATTATTATTTTTTTTAACTACAGTAGCCCCAAAATTAAACATTTTAACATATCTAAAAAATAATGTTGATAAAATAAAAACAACAAAACATTAGCCAGTACTGTGGAGTGAACTATTTCGTTTACGTTTGGTTTATTCAGCGTATCATGTCAACAAGACAAAAATGTTTACCGAACAGCTGAGGGCAAATATTGTTTGTATAATCGAAACGCTGGTGCGTTGGCGACCTATCCGTTAATTTACGTTTGTTCAGTCTGCCTACCACAGGCATGGCTACTGCGAAAGGACAGTTTTTTATTGTGATTTATGATATGTGTAATGTTCATGGAATGAAATGCGCAAATGAGGGGAATTTATAACTTACTGTTATTACTGGATGATATTTATTTAATGTTATCAAACTCTTTAACAGGGAGTAATGACAATAAGAGATAAATCGACAACAGTGTATGTCTGTTTAAAAACATTGTGTGATTTTGAAGTATGTTACCATTTGAGAAGTTGAGAGTACACTACCTCGCACTAAGTTTACGGATCCAACTTTTGATCAGTATACGCTTAACAGCAATTTGTTAATATGTACTCATAAGGGAATTTGATTTGTATTGACTTTTCTCCATTAATGTGCATAATACTACAAATCAGTACTGTTATAGTGTTGTTTATTTACCGACGAGTGATTATGAGATCTACCACCATATTCTTTGCGGAATTATATCGATAATAAACAACATAAAAAGTTATTTCTTGAGAGCAAATTCTTTCTAACGTTGTATATTAATGTACTCTTCTGCGGAAAGTAACCGAGTAAACATAATGTATTTAAAGTAATAAATTTTGCGCCAATACCGCAGTCCATTCCGTATAGGGATATTCTTGTGGTGTGCCAGCCGGGATTGCAGAAGAAAAAAAGCGAGTAAACTGCTGGATTTTATTCACAGCTAAGCCGCCTTGGCCCAACACCACAGCCGCTGAGCAGAGAGTACTTCGCTCACTACGTGACAGCCAAGATATAATGGGCTACCGGCAAGTTGTGTCAGCCAACCACTGGCACAAGGGCTTAACTTATCTTCGCTTCGCTGTTTCATAACGGAAGTGCTCGCTGCTCCAGATCAGAAGCTCCTTTACGACATTGCGGACGTCCATAGCTCGCTCCTAATAAGACAGATGTTAACTTTGAACCTGATCTCGCTTGTTCCCAAGCTTACTTGATTTAACTCCAACAGACTTGTATCTGTTTCTCTAAAGCATAGTTAGTTACATAGAAACCCAAGAAAAATAACATTTTAGAAATGCTTAATGTTCATGACATAAATATCGACTTTGCTGCAGGATTTGTAGATAACTGCTGGAAGGATTGATTATATGAAGCCGTCCTCGGTAGCTGGGGACCTAGAGGACTGGCTCTGCGTATCGAAGAAGATGGGTTTTGAAGTGCGTTTGTTACTGTCGTGTCTGTCATATGTTGTCTATACTTAGTCTTAATGATGTACTGGAGAGACTGATATACTGAAAGATTCATCATAATCGCACTTGAGCTGGTTAAATGGCCTACGTATCCGAATTCAGTTGGGAGGGGGGAGGGGTGAATACGCATTTCAATAAGAGTGGAAAAACTTCTCTTCCAAAATGTCAATGGCTCGTTGCACTCGAGTTACTTCTATACCATGTGCTATCCCTGAAGGTGAATAGAATTCCCTTGAAAACATTGTAAAAACATTACGATTTTGGCAACTCGTATTTCCATTAACAAACAATCTTGTTTTACTTGATCGTAAATTTTGCTTCTTGATATGCTCAGGAATCTTGTTTTTCGCTGGGAGAAGTCCTTCGTCTTTTCAGACTCGAATCTTTTGTTCGTTTCCGTGGTGAGGATCTGTGCAGTCTGCGGGGAAATCACCTAAGTGAGGCCTGCTGCCACGGCAGGTTTGTCTGACGGTGTCCAATTACTTTTTCTCAGGCTGATGACATTTTCGACGTATACACATGAAACGGTATGAAATTTCAGCTTGCGCTTAGCACTGCAACCCGCGTGTTTCTGTAAACGGTTCCCATGACGCGCAACTGCTGAGAGTCTCTAACATATTCCTACGATTACCATATCGACGGATACTGGACTCACAAAGAGCGTCGCTTTAAGAATTTCAGCAACGTGAGACTACGAACCTTGGTCAGCTTCTTTTGTATCGTGTATGCACGGAGTCACTCAAAGCGATGAAGCTTCTGTGGTGTTACGTCACTGGAAAGGAGACTCCGTTTTAGAGTTAGGTGACTGTTGTTTCTGAATGTTATGCACTAAGTCAGTCTCATCGCAAGAACAAAATCCGTTCGCAAAATATGTTAATTTATTGCGATTCAGAGATTTGCATGATTATTGCTTCTCTTAAGCCACTTTGGTGCTCCATGTGATATGTGAGTACGGGTTTTCACACAGTCCGTAATGAAGAAAATTCGATATAATAATTTAAGGAAACGTAATTAGACTCATGAGACGCTTGCATCAGTTAAAAAGGCTGTGAGACAAGGTTTTAGTCTATCCCCATTAACATTCAACCTGTATGTAAAGCAAGCAATAAAAGAAGTGAAAGAAAATTATGGATGTGGCATAAGTGTTCAAGGAGCGGTCTGGGGCCTCAATGTTTTCAAAAGTTCGAGATCCGGTCTGGGGTTCAAATCCACGTGGGGCCAGGAAGTTTTGAGAGTTGTATTTGATCTTATGGGCTATGCCAGGACGCTCTGTGGTTCGGATTCCACGTTAAACTGTAGGTGCCATTAGAATCGCGGTGCGGTCCTGCCTTTAACACAATAGCTTAGAGTGCTTCCTTCAAAAGAATCTAACCAACCTTCGTATTGTGGGATAAGTTAGTTTTAGTTTAGTGTTCAAGGAGAAAAATTCAGTATGCTACAGTTTGCTGATGACAAACAGACGATTTTGATAAGTTACTAAATGGAATCAATGAAATACAGATGGAAGGTTTTGGACTAAATATAAACTAAAAAAAAAAAAAAATCGTGAAATGTAGCAGAGATGACAGCAATATTCAGTAGATTAAATTTTAAAAGTATCAGATGCAATAGAAGATTCAAGTGAATTCTGTTACTTAGGAAGTAAAATTACAACCGAAGCAGGAATTATGTTAAAAGCAAGAATAACACCAGCTAAAAGAGACTTCTTGAAAAGGGGAAATATTTTAGTTTCAAATATTAATTTAAGATTGAGGAAGAAATTTTTAAAACGCTGTGTGTGAAACACATCCCTTTATGATAGCTAAGTATGAACTTAGGAATATAAGGAAGCAGGAAAACCGAAGCATTTGAAACGTGGTATTAGAGAAGGATGCTGAAAATTAGGTGGACAATTAAAGTACGAAATAAATGTTATTTTAATGACGGGTGAGGAAAGAACTTTGTGGAAGCGTCTAACAGGACAGGATGGTGGGTCATAATTCGAGACATGCAGGATTGGTTAATTTGATAGTGGAGGGAAAAGCCAAAGGTAAGAACTAGAGGAAGGCAGAGATTAGAATATATGAAGCAGATAATTGAGGACGCAGTTTGTAAGGGGTGTATCGACATAAAGTGATTAATGCAAGACAGAGAGAAATGGACGATTACATCAAACCAGTCAAGTGATTTATGACAAAAAAAGTATTACACGGAGTCTAAGAATATTCATCTTACTGTGGTGCTTTAGAGCTCGTTGACGCTAATTTATCACAGCTTGGATAAGATTGGGGAGCGACAGGAAGTAATTTGGGAATGATCTTTAACAAGAATCATCGAATCATCATGGCATTCGTCTGGAGTGATTTCGGGAAACCATAGAAAAGTGAAATCTGCATTGCCTAACCGATGGTCGAATACGATTTTTGTTTTCTTTTTACTTATGGTTTTACACCTCGTCGACGACGAGGTCATTAGAGACGGGATGGGACTGGGAACAAGAAACGGGAAGGAATTTGGCCATAGCCTTTAGAAGGAATCATCCCGGCATTCCCCTGGAGTGATTTAGGGAAACCATGGATTCGAACAACCGTCCTCCAGAATGCGTCTAATACGAGTCGTACTAAATACTAGAACTGAGCGTTGACCACTCACCCTCAGATGTGAAATCTCGGTGCTACTAATGAATTTAATTTTTTAAATCTATGAATGAATAACACAAAACTGTTTACAGTTTGCTAAGACACTGTAGGAAATTATAATGCTTAAATGGAGTAGAACACAAGGTCAGCATTAATAAGTGAACGCAAAAGGGGAAAGTTTCTTGTAATCAATTACATGGAGAAATATTCAAATTTGAATTAATGTATTTATCGTACGGGTTTCACTTCGGCGTCGAATTCAATACGCTATGCAACTGGATGTGGTGTCAGATGTGGAAATAGAGGAACAGTCTCCTAGAAATAATATGCCCAGTACCTCTCCATTTGCTAACACTCGGGGACTAATGCCATCGGTTGTGTTTTCAAACAAAGCAGTCTGCGTTGACAGAGAATGCAGGCAGCAGAAGCATTCCAGCTATTCGCTCGTGTATTCAGTATTAATAAAACGGCAGTTGTGCGCTTTCAGAATGGAATTCTCGTCATTGTTGTTAGGTGGCTGAGTACCAGCGAAGAGGGGGGAGAGTTAATATTCCAGAGCTTTCTGAAAAGCATCTAATATCACATGCACAAAACAGGTCGCACATATTAAACGTGATCTCGTGCTCCTTGACAATTTTTAGCGCAGTGGATCGTTTCCCTGCATTTTTGTTGGGAAACAAAACTAAATGACATTAAATTTTAATAAAAATGAGCTGATAAAAATATTGTTTCTAATTGTTGTCATAGATACATCACTACAAAATAAGAAATATTCGAGTATATATTTTATAATATTCTGGTTGTTCATGTGCTACGGGCATGAAGTTGGCTGATGCGTTATTTGGTAATTTTATTTCTGTGGAATCTCTACCCCCTCCTCTCTCACACACACACACAAAAAACAACACAAAGGAATACTTTTATAGTAAAAATACGAATTTTGAAATTAGTTTCCTTCTTATAAAATTTTAGATAACATTTGATGATTTTAGAGTGAGGTATGCAGTACTTGGCAAATAAATCAGTTAATTGACATCTTCTTGCTTCTTGCCCCTACTCTAGGATAGTGACAGTTCATTCATTTCTATTTCTCTATGAAGGAGGAAGATCTCATAGTTTTCTGATTCAGTGTTAATGTTAACCTAAGTATAGTGGATGAGTATCATGGAAGTACCAGATCTGCCACACCAAATTTCAGCATAGTAACAAGTGAACTACGGGAGTACATTGGTGGAATGGTGTAATCGGTGGTTATCCACGTACGACTATCAACGCTCACTTCATAATGCAGCAAGTACATACTGAACTCTGTATCACTTATGTTGCAGTTATTCCCTCTCTGATTCTTGCCATATTTTACAAATACTTTGTATTGGCTATGTTGTGGGTACATGGTTTGTGTATTTCGTTGAGTACAATTCTGAAATTTGTTGTCATCATTTGACTGCTTATATTATTACCATCGGAATTGCACCGTATTATTTGTTTCACTTTTTCCTTGAGGCAGAGAACAGATCTTTCGAAAATTTCTGTATTATAAATTACATGTTTTAGGATTTTATGTTATTGCTATCCGTCCTGCTATTTCTTGTTTGAGACTTAAAAGCAAAAACATTTAGTCCCACCAATTGGTTGTTAGCCAAGAGGTAGTAAGTCTGGCTGTGAGGCTGCCTCATTGACGCTTCCAGACCGGTGTCGCGACAATCGCGCACAGTGACAATCGCGCACAGCGACAATCGCGCACATTTTAAAGGTCGGGCCACACTCTCCCCTCTCCCGTGTACTTTATTATTTACGGATCGCAGTATTGACAAATCATCATCACACTAAAGACTTGCCAGAGGTGAACGTCAATTTTAAGGCCTGTAATAATTACATACAACGGAGCCCGGGACTTGGACCGAGGACCTTCAGTACCCAAATCGTGCGCCGTAACACTGTCAGTCACCAGACAGAATATAGGTACAGGAAATGGAAAATAAACATTCAAACACAATAAAACAAACGTACTCTTTTTCTCTACAATTTATTTTTGCTATCGTGAAACACAAATGTAATCTTAGATTTGTCTGCTTACGGGGTGCATTTCAAGAAAATCTGATGAACCTGGAAGTGAGATTGAAGAGAAGAAAGAAACTTTTGTAAGTCAATCATTAACATCAAAATAAAATTTTGTCGTAAAGGACTAGAAATTTCCGCAATCTACCTTGTGATATACTCCTCTGACGGTACAATTTCTCTTGACAGTTGACTGGGGTGGCGTTTCAGTTATAAATTCGTAGCTTTTTTTATGGGGATCTCCTAGTTCCTAAGAGCAAATTTTTGGAATTGAACTATCTTCCGCTCGAGCTCTCTTCTTTGCCTCATGAAGATTCTGATGTACTTCAACACGTGCGTCGTCATGGGGTCCACATAAATGCTCTGTAACATTCAGTATAGCAGCATCCTTACTCTTCAAAATTCCACGACATTGTTTTGATCTTTCTTTGAGACAGCACCAGGTGATCGTTCCATCTTCTTTCTTTCTAAACTCTCGATAGCCGTACCCGTCATAATGCGCACACGGCTCTCCATGTGTAGTTGAAGTAACTTCCATGACTAAAACTGTGATAGTCAAGGCAGCAGTGAATGCGAACAGTGGTGTGCGGTCCGATTAGGAGGGGATTGGGATTGGAAGTCCCAGAATCTAGCATCGTGTTTAGCGGTGACTAATTGGTAGCTAAAAGCAGGTAGCAAGAGACGACCCGGTTGTGCGCGATTGTCACTGTGCGCGATTGTCGCTGTGCGCGATTGTCACATATTCTCCAGACCAGCGTTTGATTTTCTGTCTGGGTTGACTGTAAGGCAGCAGGTTCCCCTCACCTCGTTTAGCCTGTGGACCAACACTTGTAATCGACCGTTTTAGTGAACCTGGTCGATTGGTTAATAGGATGGCTTGGGCAAAGGCAACTCTTTCCACTATTCACTTACTTGGCTGGATCTGTCTGCTTCAGTGCTCGTACCGCTAGTCCTCCGTCTAACTGCATCCGTCGGCTGTAACTCCAGGTATCTGCATGGAAGCCAAGTTACTAAGTAGGCAAAGTCTTCAAATGCTGTTACCCATTTATTGTGCCAATTTCATCGGATAGTTACACTTATTAGATGGTTCCCCTCAGCAAAGGATCCAAGACGCTTAGTTCCAAAAAACTGTAGGAGTAGACTTACAAATTAACTTCGGCATCAAGGAGCGGACCCAGCTGGCTTCTCAACGTCGATCCCTATTCCGACATAGTGACTGTGTTGGTATACTTCCAGACTGAGAGGTCAAGGCACTGTGCTACCTCGCTTTTATACCGTAAGTCACACGCCGATACACGTGATTTCTGTCTTTGCATCGAATATACTCGAACGTTGACGCGTGACTTGAGTCGGTGACTTCCAGAATATTCTAGACGGCTGCTATGTGCGTTTAACCCACTTTCCATTTGGTCACGTCTGATTCGTTCAATACCCTTTGTCTTGCGCGTTCCCGATGTGCGATTCTGCTGACACACACTGTCAGCATTTCAGCTTTGCTCGCTTCGCTGCGGTTCGACAGCCGCCGTTTAAAATCGTACTTTTAAAGATTATTCCTTTTTCTTGTTAAAGCCCCCATTACACACTGTTGCCTGGGTGATAACCCTTGGAGCTACAGTCTGGTGTGGACCAGGCTGTATAACTTGTCTTGAGTCGAGACATGGCCAGCCTTGCTTGAAAGGTACTACCACCTCGTAGCATGTCGGTGACGGTAAGTCGCGCCTAACGCTGCTTTAGAAGTTTTAACTTCAAAAATCTCTTCGACTGAATATGTCAGTCTATTTGTGAACACATGGTAAGCGGCAGTTTAAACAACAATTTCGTTATTTTCCTAACTTTTGATGGCTAGTATCACAAAACGCACATACTACACTAAAAGCATCAACTTACAGCGAGCGCCGAATGTGCTTAGTTATTTCGGATACTCGTGGGGGTTACCCGCTCTCCTCCTTTCTGGCGGCAGGGACCAGCCATCCGTCTACCTTCCCTGACTCCTCTGTCGCGCATATTTCACTCCCAGTGTCACATATTTCTCGGTTTCGCGAATAAGATTGAATGACACTTTATGTATATTCTGGGATTTGCCGTCTCGTCTCCATTTCTACACGATCCTCCTCCATGACAAATCCGTAGATGTGGCATGACGTGAAGATTGTTTCATTGCGGCGAGGAAAAGTATCAAAAGGTATTTGCCGGAAGCACACAATTTATTTTCTGGCTCAGCTGATCTGAAATAGGGATGCACCTGTAGTATTTCTTAACGGTATGGAGAAGAGTTTCCGAGATAAGGTGAGACCTGAATTTATGTGCCCTGTTATAAAACATGTTATATTACATTAGGAACTTATCCGTCTAGGGTATTATGGTTTAAAACGAGCATGTCTAAAACTATACACACAATGTATCATAGTCGGAAAGAATGAAATTAAATATCAGTATTTCATTGATCGAAATGGACTATTATTTCTTTCTATGGATGAGTTGAATGTATCATGTTTTTACTGGTATTACTCTGCAATGTGTTATATAACGAATACAGTTTCCGTCCTGCGAGTTGAGACTTCTATTTAGCAATAAGTACTTGTACGTTTACGTAAGAGGCGCTGAACCTATTGTCGGTAATATAAGTATCAAAAAAGTTTTATCGTTTTTTTTCAGATTTGTGTTATTCTTCTGAGTTAAAGTGGAGTGTAGTTGAAGTTACTTCAACTGTATCAACTTCACCGAAGAAAAACCTTCTGCCGTTATAATTTTCATTAGTTTTTAAATCTTATGTCGTATTCGGCAAATACTTGGTCTTTGACTACAAGTACGAACATTAAAACTAACATTACAACCCTTTTAAGAATTACATTTTCGTTTCATCGTCTTGAAAAAATCTTGAAAATTTGAGACAGCAAAGTGTCTCAAGATCGCAAATTATGCGCAGAATACTGAAACGTGAGATTTTATGTACGGAAAGTGAGACCTTCCAAGCTCTCACCCACGTAGGGAAAAGCACTACGCAGGTAATAAGATTTGAACTAACTGCTGTTGTTACTGCCTATGAGAACGCCTTTGCAAGTTTGAAAGATCTTCCAAGTCGCTTAGCACACGTCTAATGATGTAATTTTCTCTTCGTTAGTGGTATTTTCCCTCTTCGTTTATGGAACATATACAGGGGGGGACATATCTTGGAAATAAGGCATTAGGAAAACAATATTTTATATTTTATTCTCTTCTAACTAACGATTGTAGAAAAGACAAATTAAATTAATACGATATTAGGCGTAAAATTTCTTTTGTGCCACATTGTAACTTAACGGGTCTCTTTTCAGTTTAACGTTTTGTGTTGTTGTATTTAGTAGTATTCCATTACCTCGGAGAGCTAGCTTCTGCGTCCATTATGCTGAATTTGATCTTTCCAGTCGGCAGCTAGCCAGCGCGGCGCGACGAAAGCAATAAAATGCGCGCGGGGTGCAGTGCCGGTGCCACTACTCACTATACAGCCATTACGCGTAATTTATAGCATTTTGCAAACTATTTATGCGCAAATATCTCGCGGGATTTGGATGTACAGCCTCGAAACGACATCCATGGGTCTGAAGTACTTATACTAATCTCTGATCATCATTAAACAACCGAATATCCAAATTAATCATATACGTAAATAGTTTCTTACCTCCTCGAGCAAAGAAAGTTACAATATTCTCTGGTTTTATTACACCACCCATATCCTTGATGCGTAGAGACAAATATACGTTAATATCTGATGTTTTGGAGAAAGACAGATTTCTGGTATAATTGGTTTCGTGCCGATTATATGATACGTGCGAACGTAGACCACGAATTCCGACTGAAAATTTGATTTGACCTGGAATAGCAAATCAGTTACCTTTATGTACGTTCACTATTGGTAGACAGATTACAACACTCACTTCGATTTCATTTTAATACTGCAATCACTTTATAATGACCGTACATAAAACGTAAGCATAGAAAATATAAGTTAAAGGTTCAACATTTCCTATGAAAGCCAGTATAATTCCGTGTGGTCGGAATGACCTGGTGGCAGGGTTTCTATTGGCTGCGCATTCACCCCTATCGTAGCCGCCTTAAGGGGGTAGGTACAGTTATCAGGTTTAAAGTTTTAAAAAATTCTTTCAATTTACAAAAATAGTTATTTCTTCTGACTTCATGTTGGTGAAAAGATTATTTAATTATCCCTGACAGTGTGGGAATTATGTGTTATTTACCAAAGCCTTGCACGATTGAGTGCCATTTAAATCTTACTGCACTTGAAGGATTCCAAATCTTTAACGTTAAATATCTCAAAATAGCAATTCTTCAATTGATTTTAGAGATAACTTTTTTCCATATGCGTAGATCTTTTTCAAATTTGCAGGAAATGTTCTGCATACTAATTTCTACAGTCTCTACCATTATTGTTTATACAGTTTTCCCCAATGGAAAATATGCCTTTATGCTTAAACAAAAAAAAGCAAGAATTTTAATTTCTTGATTTTTTTTATTAATAAAAAATATAGAGTTAAATATGTTATATTATTGGTATAACGTATTGCCATGATAATAGTTTACAATATTAAAAAATAAATAAAAACATTTCAGAAAAATTTCATATATTATGCTATTTTAGTAACAATGTATTCTCAACTGTCAATTTCGGTGGTACATCAAAATACTGTTAAAGAATATTTTTATTTTAAAAATCAATTTTTATATATAACTATAACAGTTATATGGAGCTATGAAATTTGAACCGTCAAGTTTAAATAGATTTGGAGAAAACGAAATTTGAATTTCTACAAATATTTGTATGTGTTGGCTGTATCTACCGCCTTAACCTAACTCACTACTCCTGTCGGGTGCACGGGGCCCACAGTTTAACGTGGAATCCGAACCACGGAAGCGTTCTAGCGTACTTCTCATTACACAGCAAGCCGTGCCAGAGGTGAAGGTCGGGGTAAGGACCTATGAAAATCCCCACCGAGACAGGGAATCGAACCGGGGACCTTTCGATCTTCAGTCAGACGCCTTAACCACTTAGCCACCAGACCGCTCTAACTAAACTATTAAAACGCTAGTCTATTATTGTTTATCCATTGTTCTCTAATACCGACAGAAATACGTTTATAATAACACAGTACAAACAAGAGGTGACCAGCACGCTATTTGACTATCCACTACGCTGCCGGTGGGGGCTCTTCGCTTTCCACTGAACGTCTGATTCAAATAAGATCCAGGAACCATAAAAGTAAAAAATCAACTGGTTGGCTGTCATCATCAGTCAGAAGTATGGTTTCAAGGAATTTTTAATTGCCACCTTCGAATTTCCTTCATTGACTAATGCTTATTTCATAATTTTATTATAATGGCATCAAAAAAGGAATTTCTAATACTGATACCTGTATGATTAATTTAGAAAGGAATAAACTGTATTTTAGATTTTAAATTACAAAGCTAGTTCCTACTTTTATAATCTTATAGTAATTTTTCTCTTTTATATGTTTTATTTAAGTGAATTATGAAGTATTTTTCTCCTTTTACGTTTCAGTACGTGCGAATAACTTTTACTGCTGGATGACAGAATCGTTGAAGAATAGGAGCTAGTAGTGTAGAAAATAATGTGTGCTTTCACACATTTACTATCACTACGTTTTTATGTGATGCCCTCGTGCAGCAATTCTATTTGCACTTACGGCCCTTAAGAACCCCCCCTCCCCCCCCCCCCCCAATTTTAAAAGATTTCAGTTTTATTAGTCGGCTATACTGTTGTTACTGCTTAGCTAGTTCACAGGTTGTGTCGGCGTATGTTAGACTGATCATGTTTAAGTAATTTAACGAGATTTTTTGACTCAGATTATCGCTTTATGCGCTTCGCGTAATTACAACATTCGACGTGGTATATTCTCCGAGGTGAAGTGAATTCGGTTGGTTCAGCACTCCCTCCTTGTAAGTAGTCTACAGGGAAGCAAAGATCGCAGCGGCGAGCTGCCATTGGTTTAGCCGAAGAATCCAATAAAAGCCATTCCACGAGAGATTTAAGGCGGATAATGGCTTGACGGAATCGAATCTCTCGGGAGGAAGACTTAGTGCCGCTCGAATCGGAGACTCCAACTCGAGTAATCCTTCCGGGGATTTGCGGCGGATAATATTTTGTCCCAATTCATGGCCCAGGTCAGCAACTTAGCACTTCAGTGCGTCGACAGCAGCGCAGGAGTCGGCTTGTAGAACCTTCAAATAGAGTATCTCATTGCTGGCTGGGCTCACAATAGTTATATGTGATATCTTTGCGATTACTGGGCAGAATTTTACGAAAACACTTGTCTTTTGCTTAAGGGTCGTTTATTTTCAATAGTAGTTCTAATTCATATAAGGGTTTTTCTAAGAAATAATTTACTTTGGATTATATGTGTTGTATATTATCATCTTTGATAACAGAATAAAGAATTTCTCTCTGTCTGCCTTTGGGGTGGTATTGATAATGGGTAATACATTTCTTATACCAGGCTCAATCTTCTCTTATTAGATGAAATGAGGAACAACTAAAAATTTCACTGATTGTTGACACATCTCATTTTTC
This sequence comes from Vandiemenella viatica, assembly GCA_031002005.1. NCBI lineage: Eukaryota > Metazoa > Arthropoda > Insecta > Orthoptera > Morabidae > Vandiemenella > Vandiemenella viatica. The sequence goes on along the minus strand of JARYHS010013630.1, from coordinate 255,205,279 downwards.
TCACTAGATCAACGGTTATTACTTATTTTGTACTAAAGGCCAGATTGCTAAGAATACATTTCAAATATTTTATTTAATTTATTGCCAGTATTTCTCCTATATTGACTGGTATGTTTCAACAGAGTACATTGTTGATTTTTTGATGTAAGTATAATATCTGAATATTTTATTTTGTTCTTTCTTATCGTCATTTCTTCATTTAATTGTCACATTGGTCTTTCATATGAGTGCCCTGCAATGCAGTTTGTGGGCTGTAGTGTAAAATTGTAACTCTCCAGCTTACTGTTAATTCTCTTAATCTGATTTCAGTCAATCTCTCCTTAAGTATTTCTGTTAATTAATAGTTTATAGGACTCATTACCAAAGATGTCTACGTAACTACGTTCTTTGGGGAGATAGACGGTATCTATAAAATCAGGATCAGGTTACATAAGAAATCAATCTATTACAAATAATTTACATTTCGTGACAATTAAAAAATTAATCTTGCACGATAGCACAGTTAAACATCACTCAGAGATACTGCTTTCGAGTACTGCTCAACTCAATTCTTATGCTATGCAGTCGCAGTCAGTTCTCTTAAACAGTTATTGTTCATTAAATTTCAGTTCCATCCACGTATGAGAGACACAGAGAGAGATAGAGATACAATTCTTTAATTCAGTAGTCGTATAATGTTGTAATGTCGTCTCGCTCCCACGTGGTGCCGCCAGCAAAGCACTAATGCACAGAAACCGAAAGATGCCCTTATCGTTCTGAAAGGCTCTTTATAAGTTCAAAACTGACGGGATCTTGGTTTCAGGTGTCTCTTATGTTACCAACATTAGCATTTTAACCCGAGAGGTACACAAGCAATAATTTTGGCTTATGGGAGTTTCTGTAGACGGGTCAGCGATAACCTTTAAGTTTACCGGCTATCTGCCCTGTTAATGGTTACCCATAGTTGGCTAACGTCACAGACTGCCTTCTATCCTACCAAACAAGCAAGATATTTGTCTACTCATGTCATCTCTCTCACCTCCTTAATAATAGTAGTAGTAGTAGTAGTAGTAGTAGTAGTAATAATTGATAAAATTGCGATGGAGTGTACGCCCCGGTGGCAATCTCCTTACACACCCCTTTTTCTCCTTTCCTCTCCCAACCTACTTCTGCCCTCAACTAATTTTTAAATTCTTTCAATGTCTTTGGTAAATTATTCATCACTTCTCTTGGCATTTTATTCCAATCCGTGGTCATCTTTGCCCTTCCAAGTATCTCTCTTAATTTTCCCACCAACGTCTTTCCATGCTTCATTACCAATATAGGACTTGTTCCCTCCCATGACTCTCTTCACCCTCCTTCTATCCTCCAATGAATCACACTCCAGCTCCTTTATCATATTATTTACTGATGTTTTGCGGTAATGTCCAAAGACAAATCTGGAAGCCCTTCTCTGCACTCCTGTATTTGATACACAAAATGTGGGTCCCAATAATAAATATTCCTGCTTAACAGTAAATTTACACCTTAATATATTAAAATTATCAATATACAATTATGAGATATAGGTAAATGTTACAGTAGGCACTGGACATAGAAATTCCCAAAAATGTTCTCATCCACTCTCCAGCAACATAACTGTCGACAAGTAGAGGCACAAAGCCGCAGGGTGTATATGTGGCATCGAGCAGCGAAGTGGGATGTGGAGAACGGATATTCAGCTTGGTTGAATATTTCATAACGCATTTTATACATGAAATTGTGAATTTTGTTTTATTTATTACAGAAATCCGTTCAGTGGCTTCGAAATGCAAATTGTATCAAGCAAATATTATGCCTCCCTGTTTATTTCTCCCAACAGGAAATGTTATTAAAGATTTGTTGTGTTTACCATCAAGCCTGCTGAGTGAGTTATTAGCACTGTGGAATGGCAGCAGAGAGGTAGTGGTTTCGAATCCCCTATCTGCCATACAGATTTTAGATTTCCATGATTTCCCGAAGTCAATCTTGCCAAATGCAGATATACTTCCTTCCCGTTTCTGGTTCCAAATCCTCTCCCGACTCCAACTATACCGACATATACGAACCGTGAAGAACTAATTATAGGTACCGCGTTTTCTGTGTTTATGATCTCACTCACTAGCGGATAATGTTTATAGTCGATTAATTCTACTCTGTTAAGGTAAAATCAAATAATACCTCGTCATCCTGAGAGTAAAATCTAAAATCTTGTGTATATGAACCTCTCAAAATAACTTTCTACCTCTGATTGCTTCACTAAATCACTTATCGGATTTTTTTACGCTTACGCTGTACACTACCTTGTTTCGCTATAAACATAAATGTCATTACTTGTCTCGTGAAAAGATTCTGAGTTGAATTCCCCTTAACAATCAGAGAGTCTGGAGTGCAGTCCATTCCAACCATCGAAGATAGTTTATGTATAAATGGAAATGCATATTAGATTACTTAGATTTTACTTTCTTAGATGTAACCTGTCTGCTCCAGCTTTGCAGTTCTCTCCACATAATTATATTATTTTTTTAAAGAAATAAATCATCATTAATTACCCTGAACCGTTACACGGTGATTCATTATACAGGTTTCAACCAGGTGCTTTATTAATGGTAGCTAATATTTATTGAAGTGGTAGATTATCCAGTCGCATCTGCTGTATTCTACACACCCCGTTTTGTATTTGATTACCTAAATTCTTCAAATTCGATGGCTAGCTTTTATTTCATATTTATTCGAGAAGATAGTCCTATGTATTCTGTAATACATTACATTTCACTGCAAAAAAAGTTTGCAGAGAGCTACTTTATTTTCGTATATCTAAAGATCACAGACATTTCAAACTGGCCACTAACTGTTACAAAATATAGCTATTAGTAACTCAATTTATAAACAATCTAAATGTTCCTAACTGAACTCAAAATTATGAGACAGTAATTTTAAACAATTTGTACTGAAAGTTTGGTTTTGATTTTTTCGTAGCATTGGACATAATAAACAGTTTGTAATTACTGAAACTAAGCCACAATGTAATAGCGGATACAGGCGAACTTAATAATATTTTTTATTTAAAATATTTAATAGTAAATCAACTATTGATTATTACAAACACTGACAACTGTTTTGCGTCATATTCAAAGCATACTCTCACATATTAATGAAACAATCTTACATAAAGTACAGTAAATGTCAAATTAGTCATTTAAGCCATACTTAGAAGAAATAAGGCCATGATTGTTATCATATAAAGTAATTTTTGGCTGATGCCGTTGTTCATTTTTCTCTGTAAGGATTAGTGCTAGGGAGGGATGGCGTGACGTCATATACGTTGCGAAGGCCATTAATACGACAATTATTTATACAGACTGTCAACAGTACAAGAATTCAAATTTGAAGAAAAATAGAAAATGCGGCTAGAAATACGAACAAATGTTGAGAATTTTTAAAACTGAACAAGGGAAAATCGTATACTTTAATTACCTCCAACACATATTCTTCCGGTTAATGGCTCTAAAAAAATAAAAACTTGACTTCAATCACCTTTATACAACGATTGTTTGGATGAAGTATCATTTTTCAAATTAAGCAAAGAATACTTCATCAATAATAGTGGGCCACACGTCTTAAATACCACATTGATATTGCGAGACAATATTTCAAATCGGAGAAAACACCATATTTATTTTACAAAGTTGCGACGTGCTGTAACATTAATTGTTTGAACACTAGCCGTTACCAGTGTCTTCGTACGCTTTGAAGTTTGGTACAAAATAAGAGTTTTGGTTACTGTTCAAAGTATGGCCACCAGACAAATTTCTCCTTTGGAGTTGAAAATGTGGTTAAGTGTTTCCTTGGATTTTACTCTTTAAAGAACAGTCTACCTCAAAACCGGAAAATTGGTAACAAAAGTGTAATGCGCGCCGAAAGATACGGTTACGCACATTACTCACATAGTAGCAATTGAAATATACGAGAAATTAGAAATAAATAAATGGACGACAACATTTACTGTTAAGAACTGATTTAGAGTTCCCAGTCGAGAAATATTAGATTATCAAGTGCATCCATTTTTGCACTTTTAAACTAAAATAAAATTCTTGTTTTGATCACCGAAAAGGAGCTTTTGTGATTTAGGTAAAAATCAAAGAGTAAACGTGACAGTAACGTCAACGAAATAGGAATCTCTTTGTATTTTACGAAATTTGAATTGATAATGGAATGTTCCAAAGGAACTATTTGTTTTCACGAGATAAAAACTATCCTATGTTACTACGCAGAGAATATACTAACTCCGTACCAAATTTTATTTAAATCTGTTTCGCAATTAAGGCGTGATTGAGGAACATGCATACATCCAAACTTGGTGGTTTGTAGTATTATTAATATTGGAGTGCAGCGAGCCGCAGTCCTCGTCGTGTAATGAGTGGGGAGAGCAGTTTGCACTTGGTGTAGCGTTACGGGTCTCCTCGGGGCCCGGCGCGGCGCCCTTTACGCCGTGTTGCCTCTCCTGCCGGCGGAGGCGCATTTAATTAGAGTAGGCAGTGACCACCGCTGGGATCATTTCCGCGGCAAACCACCGGACCTCGCCGCCTTCCGGGACAACACAGTCAGAGTGCTCCCTCTACTAACACTGTATCTCGCTTACAACCAACTTACTCCATTGCTTAAACCGCTCATGTTACATTCCTACCTCTTCGAATTTATTCATGCATGAGAGGAGGTAAAGGTGGTTCCGGTATATGGTTTTCAGTCCAATAAAAATCAGCGTGAGTGACTGTATCAGCTTAAAAACTGCAACCGCTCTAATTTGAATTTTAGGATGACAATTCATTTACAATTGAAGTTTCAACGATTTATTTATCCTGTTAATTACCTCCAATTATCTCGAACTTGTACTTTCGAATTCCCTGTTTCTTTACTTATTCATAGCACCACCATCAAATAAGATATTTATGTTACAATCACTAGTTTTACTAAATTGCAATCACACAAAATGCTTTAGTAATAATATAACAATTTAAATTACCTTAATGTAATTACGATGCCTGTGTCCAGAGCAAGCCCTAACAGCAGGCTTCACTCATTTTCTAAATAATATTATTTCGAATACCTGAAGTTACCCTAATGCTTAACATAATTTAGGAGGAAATTTCCATAATTATATAAATCGATTTCTGTTTCTCGCTGTATTATTATTACTTTATTATTTTATACTTGTGTAAGTCCGTGACCGTTTTTTTTTCACCGAGCGTGGTGGGTGAACGGTTCCGTTCTGGCCTCGCATTCCGGAAGACGCCGGTTCGAATCCCCGTCGAGGCATCCAGATTTGGGTTTTCCATGATTTCCCCAAATCACTCCAGGCGAATGCCGGGATGCTTCTTTCAAAAATGACATGACCCAATTTCTACCCGTTCCTTGTCCCCAATCCCATCCCGCCTCTAATGCCCTCGACGTCCACGAGACGTAAAGTCATAAGTAAAAAAAAAAAAGTTTTTTACGTGTCGTCCGGGGTGTAGAATTTTTAAGGTAAAAGATCATGACAGGTTGACGTGATCTGTCCAAATACCCTTAGGGTGAATAAAATCTCTTGAGCTTCAAGAACTCAGAAGTATTAATAGGCGTATTAAAAATGGACAGAGATGATCGCGCTGTAGGAAAATTGTTTCGAAGGTAGTGGTTGGTATATTCGAACTTGCTGAAATAAAAACTTGTATTTTACCATAAAAATTCATTCTGTTTAAAGAAAGTGTGTAATCGCTTTGAAAACATCACGTTGTTTTTGATAGAGGCTAGGGAAACATTCACAATGTAATCTTTGGTCATAGTATTTGTAATTTGTAACAGCCAGAAAACTTAATGCAGATTCCAGATTATTAAATAGTTGAGCAACTCTGAAGAAATAAACTGACAGAATTCAGTAAACAATTTGGTTTGATATGTACTATAAATAACCTAATAATTCGCGTAGAGCGGATTTGAATAAATACCATCAACGAAAGTGGTCATTAAATAAACCGTAATGGTAAAGCAGCATCACTAGCGAAAGTTTTAATTAAACTGAAATGTAGCCTAGGCAGGAATGACAATCAGCATTCGTGATTACAGCAGACACGATTAGTAATTTGAGTTTTTTTAGTTTTTCATCTTGCTTGCATTAGCACATGTTTCTAAAAAGCAGTTCCACGGTTTTTCAGCCGTAAAGTTTATCGATATTTTTGTAACTATAAAATGCTACGAAAATCAAACTTAATGAATGTAATATGGCAATTAATTTGATAACATTTACTTCGCTGTTAAACTGTGGACATAGCCTCGAATTTCTTCTATTGATATCTGTGGTCGCTGTTAATTCGCGAGCGGCGGCTGGCGCGTGACATCACCGTTTTCCTGCCAACAGCTATCGAGTTGAGTGAGTGAGTGAGTGACTGAGCGCGTGAGCTTAGAAAATTATATAGTAGATAGGTGGCTTCCATAAGCGGCTGGACAGCTGAGCTGCAACTGACCCCAGAATAAACCAAGTGATCCCTACCACAACCATGATAGCACCAAAATAAAGCAAAGGAAAAGAGTAGCGCCATGCTGTATCCATCTTTATTGTCTCTACATAACATTACTTTTCTCCTTCCATTGCCCTTTCCCCCAACAACCTTCCTGTTACGTATATCTGTCACACGAGTTGAGCCCCACTGGAGTAGCTTTTGTCCCCTACTTGTATATCTTTGATATTTTAAAGCTGAGAGCACTGAAGTTGCCTTCAAGAAAGAAGAGGGCTTCAGAATATTTAAACCATCACTTAACATCGTCTCAGTATTAACATGTAGCATAACAATTAAAGCGCCTCTCAGCGGAATTGTTAGTAAGTCTTACTAAAGCTTTACCCATAATTGTGTGTACTAAAAGCCTACATCAATGATTAATTATTAATATGGAAGGGAAAAAAGAACAAAAGTATATTAGAAGATTTTATAGATATTCATAATACCTATCTCTCCGCATTTAGGATTGTACGTTTCCCACCACATTAAGGAAATCTTGCGGTTACCTTTAAGTAATTAGATGAAACGTCTGCATATAGGGGTAGCACTGTCATTTCTTTCCTGAGTGCAGACCTGCCGTTCGTGAATATTTTAAGTCCCCCAACTGATGCTGCAGTACGGGCTCGTAGCAAGCCTGCAATTTACTTAGGTTAAGTGAAAGGCCGAGCAATCCTGTTAGCCGGAGAGCACGCCTGTTCTGGCAGGGCCTTTCCTGCTTATTATTCATGCGGCGAGCCGCCATATTTAGCCGTTTAAAATGTCACCCTTCTGTAACGTGCCACTAAGTTTACTAGAAACGGAGTGGTCGTCCATCATTTTAGTAGTGTTCTTCTTCGTTTTACTGTGTCTTTCAGTTGAATTGGTAGACAGCGCATTTAAAAGAACATTCTCTTGCTTCCTCTGTGCTGGTATAATCTTGATGTGATTGATAAAGGGGGCTGTGCGAGCAGTTCAATTTTAGTTTTCATACTTCTCAAAATGTTGAGAATTTGAATTTAGAAATTTGGTAGCAACTTCTGTTATAAGGGTTCCAAGATTTCTTTTTTGATTTCCATTACTGAATTTTTAAAGAGTAAATAGTAGTTATAACCATACACAATTCATATCCAAGTTCAGTTAATTCTAGTTAGAGGTTTCTTTTTGGACTCTTTTAAGTTATTAAAAACCACCCCGCTGGCTTAGATGGTTGCGGCACCAGGATGGTGTTCGGTGCATGACAAGAAGGTAACTAGCTCGAATCCTCGTGGTGGAACAAATTCCCGTCATCAGAGTAGATGAGGTTATCCCTGTCCGGCCATCCAGATTTGCGTTTTCCATGGTTTCCTCAAATCACAGCACGAGAATTCCGGAATGGTTCCTTCCAAAGACCATGGCCATACTGCTTCGTGTTCCTTGCCTCCATTCCTTTTACGCCTCTAATGATCTCTACATGGATGAGACGTAAAGTCAAAAAAAGTGAAGAGTTGCGGAGGTACGGTACATTTGGTAGATGAATGATAAAAACAACCATGCATTTAAAAAAAAAAATTCAATGAAAATTTTTTTAAAATATTTTTAATCAAGTTAATTTCAGGAGGAAAAAAAACACTTACTTTACAATTTAAAAAAAAAAAAGTGGATGAATGATAAAAACAACCATGCATTAATAAAAAAATCAGCGAACAAAAATAAAATATTTTTATCAAGTTAATTTTGAGAAAAAAAACACTTTTTTAAAGAAAAGTTGCAATACGAAATGTTCAATTACATCTTAAAACTGCTCATTATAAAATTATATCATTGTGCTAGTTTTTAGTATCTAACATTTGATATTCAGGTTAAAGTCAATCTAAGCGAAGTAAAATTAAACCTTTCATAGTTTCATAGCAACCGTGGGCTTGTAGCAAACACCATGTGGTCTGAGAGGTCACGCTTTACTTTGCATAAGTTCTGATAAGTTCTTTGTTATTTCAAGTGACAAAAGACTTATTTGTTATGTGCATGAAATTTTCTGTTTAGTTTACCGATCATTTACCGAGTTCAAGTTATAAGCTACGGCTGAGGTTTGGAGAGAGTAGTTTTGTGATACGGACACGCGCATACAACAGTAGCGGTGATAGTTGTTTCCCCTACGAGTGGGATGATTACTCTAAGGACAACGGAATATTATGATTATAATCACAGTGATAAAACGTGTTTATATTTGGCGGAAACCGAACGACGACAACTGTAAGTTAATATAACCATGTACAAGGTTTGCAATTCTGAAGAGAGATTGTAATGTTTAACAGACGGATAAAGAATGCGATGTAGTTTTCTCAGAATGACATAGAGCGTTTGATATTATAATGCTAAGAGCTTAAAAATCAGGAGTAGCAACACATACGCTATTGTGATATTCTGAAGGGAGATGGACAAATTCTGTCCAGTGAAAGAAGTCTCAATGGTGTGAAACATAATTGATTTGAAATAACGTGGAAGTGGTTCGTTAATAACGGACCGCATGATGTTTGATTATATTTAATTATTACTTACCTATACGGTTCCTGACTCTAGACTTCAAGAAATACATTCAAAAAAAAAAAAAAAAAAAAAAAAAAAAACTCACCCCTATCAGCACCATACTCTGCGTCTCAACCTGTCCATTGTGTATTATCTCCGCACCCGATTCTTTGAGACCCAACAGCTAGTGCCTTCCATTTCTTGTTATTCAGTGCACGAATATTCTCGGTATTGTTTAAGATAATATCAGGTCTAGATCTGTTTTTGTTTCAAGAACACCGATATTCAGTTAATTCACGGCGGATATTATTAGCATCGTTTGTAGCATTGTTCTTGCGCCAACAAATTTATCGAATTGATTTGTAGTATTGTAACACCTCACTCTCAGGCATATTCTCCTCAAAGTTGTCAACTTGCTAAGAAATCCTTCTCACAGTGTCATGATATACAACCTCGGTAACTGGTTTTTTTTTTTTGAGTTTTTTTTTTTTTTTTTTTTTTAAAGTGAATGCTGCCTTTGTTTCGATATTTGTGCTCTTAATTGATGAATATAAAATTTTATGGTCTCATACTACTATTGTCACTGTTTATGCCGTGTATCACAACAGACGATCAGGCATATCGTCGCCGAGTGTAGTAAAAGGGTGTACTCATCTTCGCTGGAAGACTATGTTAAAGTATCTAGAGCTTCTACAGAGAAAATCTGGACCTGTTGATTTTTTATAATATCGTTCTTATCCTCCAGAATTATATTGTCATAAGCTAAATAAATTAATAACTGTATAATGTTCTAGGAAAAGTTATCATACGCCTGAGCTGTTGGCAAGTCACAGATAAGGTTTTTAGTAAAAAGTAACTTTATTGTTCTTCTGATGAATAAGTTAAGGTCTTCAAGGCAAATCAAATATTGCCGAAGTTACTGTTTGAGACTTCAGAAAATGAAAGTGCGAAATATTTAGTCATTTGGAATACAAAATTTAGTGTCGTCAAGCCACCAGTGATCTAAAAATCAGTCCAAAATTTCAAGTGACTCCATACATAAGTGCTAGCGGTACTGCAAAAGTCCTGTCACAAAATATCCAAAACTTTTTTCTAGGACTGTATAACTTGAGAAATCATTGTACTATGGGTACCGAAATTTTGGATGACGAACGTTTCTATGTGGGGCTTTACAGTTAATCGACCTATAGTTCCACTTGGCATGGGAGGATTGGCTTTATAGATTGGGAAGGAAATATGTCATGGCTTTTGATAGGAGAAGATTCGAACATACGCTTGGAGTGATTTCCGGAAATCGTAGAAAACTGAAATCCAGATGCTTGAATCTGGAACCGAAACCTGGTATGCCGGAATCTTTCCGCTCAACCACGATGTTTAGTACCACTGCTTCAGTTCACGTAAAGCATCCTTTGCAGAGAAAGTAGATAAGTTCGCGAAGAATTATGAACTTGCTAAATTTTGTTGTCAGTAGACGTTTGTATTACAGACAATGTGTGTACACTAGAAATACTACAACTCGGAGACACTCAGGAAAGGTACAAGAAGAGTTTATTGTTTCACTTGATTGAATGTTGCCTCATTAAACTTCTTAGTAGTTTTTTAAAAATTAATAATTTCATGAGATCATTTGTAATTGACCTTGTTTATGAACAGTATGTTTTATTAATATGACGGAACACAAACCATGATCAATAAGACTGGTCTAAAAGCGGTTACGAAGTACCTTTGTCAACAAAGTTTGAGTATAATCTTAATGCACTGAGAGGTTTGATAACGCTGTGTTAGGCCACCCATATTGAAAAATGAAGGTTCGAATTCCAGTCTTTAATGGATTTCTTAAGGGGACTTAATCCGGCCATTTATTTTGCTTTGGCTCTGATTTCAAATTAAATTACATGCACACAAGCGACAGATCCATAATGTGGGACAGCTTGAAACCTACTCACCAGATCGTTAGGACCACATGAAATACAGTAGTCATTTATTTATCTTCATTATTGAATACGTGATTCACAGTTTATGAACAGCGAACGAACCCATTACATCAATCAGCAAAAGGCTCCACTATAACTTGAATAATTTATAATGAAATCTTTGTCAAAAGCATAAATGAAACGAAAGTTTGAGATGGCAGCTTAGCGTAAAATCGTGACTTTATTTCGCGACAGTTAATTACATTTATTTTTTATGTTCTTGTTTGCGCAAATTTTAGTATGTCAAATTGTAGATAAGGGGTTAAATTACGCGAGTAAAAGAAAAATCGGTGGAAGCCATTATGTGAAATGAATATAAATAAACTCGAGATTCTAGGTATTATATAGACTTGTCTGAAACGAAGGGCAAAGAGGTAAACAGTTGCGAAAGTAGTACTGTCAAATTGTATTTAAACGCAGGTTTAGCCGTAGATCGAATTATTCTTTACATTGTCGACTTTGTATATATGTAAAAAAATAACGAAATAAGCATAGAGATTGTTACCGAAAGCAGAAATATTCTTATCTTTGTGCTGCTCATTGTGCAAGTAATATAACTTAATTCTATAGTACGCTTCTGTTATCAGCATTCTGAAATGGTGCTAACTGGAAGGATTCACATGACTTTTCGGTCTCACATGAGAAATAAATTATAGTTAACACATAAAGCAGGAGGAATTAAGAGTGAAATACAGAAACTCTAGATGTATGTTTGAAGTAAAACATGAAGCTAATTCAACCAGCAAACCATGGAACAGTTTGAGATGAGGATTTGTTAAGTAGGATAAACAAAGATTATTATTCATAAGGAAATTACATAGCAGGCCGAAAAATAGCACATTATTAATTGTTGCATAGTAAAAATAACCAGTACACAAGATTAAGAAGGAACCAAAATTTTAGAAATAAAATATAAACTGATCTTTAAACACTGTAACAATATCAAAACTGATAATAGAAAATATTTCCAAGACCAAGGAAAAGAAGCAGATACTTTTAAGAATATATTTAGTAAAGGCCTTCTCTCATAAGGGCTGCTTAGAGTTGTATGTATAGAGCAAAACATTTTATGTGGCTGAATATTGTACGTCTGAATCATCGAAAGGAAAAAAATGAACCAATTTTTCAATGTATTGCTAATTTTATTTTTCTTATGACGTTATGCCTAGATGACATAGAGGTAATTACAAGTGACTTTTTAAGGAACCATCCCGACATTTACTTTGAGTGATTTCGGGAAATCAAGGAAAACCGAAATCAGGACGGTCGGACAGGGATTCGAATCTGCGTCCTTATGAATATGAGACAAGTGTTCCTATAGAAGGATACAAAATTTCAGTTCGCCCCTGAAGTATGGATTGCATACATTCCGGTCTTGCCAGAACAATATGAGTTTGATAAGAATCCTTCAATAAAAATATAATAAAGTTTAGAGACATAATGGATATAGTTATTGTTTGAACATAATTATAACCAAGTGAAAGAACTGCAGCAGAAGATAAATGTTAAAGTATGGGAAGAAAATAATGATGGATACAATATTCATATAATTTATTTTAATCGGAAGCGATATAAATCTTTTCCGTCCAGGCTGTATTGTTAGACTGCAGATTTGTCATTCGTATGCGTAAATTCTTATAGACTGTAGTGCCTACTGATGAACAAACGTTTCTGTGGATACGTAGAGATAATACACTAAAAATTCACTCGCTGTGTGTACTGAAAAGATTCAGACAAAATAAAGGAGAATGGAAATTTGAGGCTTGTACCACAACATATGGCTTGAGAATACGATACAGCTGTACAGAACCCTATCGCATACTCCAATCTACCCCTCCTAGAGGTATCATAATGCAGAGGTCAGATTCAACCAAATTACATTATAAAAATATTACTTGAATACATGTTTTAAAAAACGTAAATAACGACTCGTTGTTATGTGGTAGTATTGGTAATGAATAAATTCGCATATGGACTAATTTTCTCATTACGTTGGAATCTTTGGCTTTTATACTTTCTTCAGTCCACAGGTAATACAATATTGTCATCAGTAAACCTATGATTTTTTTTCAAATCTTTGATTGTTTTATCTACTCGGATGTGGGGGTTTATGGGTGACCAATATAATTAACTAGCGGAGTTCCTGGCGTTGCCCGGTATAGTTGGCGTAGATTTAACCGTACCCTATTTTTATTCACGCAAAACATTTGTACAAAGTTTCATAAAACACGCGCCAACTTTTTCGGAATTAAAGCAAACTTACATTCACCCGCCCCCTACCAAGTAACTGGTGGGCTGAAGTTTATTTGCACGTATACTATTTTCATTCGTCCGAAAAGATTCATGTATATCAAGCTTCGATAGTTTGGTTAAGAAATTTCATTACTACATTACTGAACAACCCTAGATTATGTTAAAAACTCACATTTGAACCATTGCGAAGTGAATAGATATACTTGTGGCTCGAAACGCCAAATCCTTTAACTCTGCAGATAAAATATCAAAAGTGAATCCGGAATAATATTATTGTAAACAGAAGACTAATGCTGAACGCCAGAGATATTGTCCAGAGATCGTGCATCCTGTTGTTTTTACGATTATCTATGTCGTTTAAAAATTGATATCCCGAATTAAAGGAAAGAATACTTCAAGCTATGGCTTTTAATTGAATATATCGAATTAAAAGAAAGAATACTTAAAGTTTTGTTTAGTGTACAAAATAGTTATTACTATAAGTTAGCTTATTGCTTTAATTGAAGGCTATGGTCAGAGACATTGTGTTGTGTGTTTAGTGCGGAGTATGCGGCATCTAGTGATTCCTCCTGTGGAATTTCTCACCATACGTTCAGAATTTCATTTAATGCTCCAACATTATTTAACGTTGAAACATAAGACATGCCAGACAAGTGAATTAAGATTCTAAGCTTAAAAACGGTGAAAACTCCATCGAAATCTGCCCCGTAGTTTCCGAGTTTTTATACGACCAATATGCCCGGTTTTCGTTTTATAGATATGGATAGAGGTGTGTAACGTATTTGAGAATGTATATATTCCATTATTTCCTTAAATAAAATAATTTGATACTTTCTATAGCTGACTGAAATTTAGTATTTACGGAGTAATTGCATGTCTGGAGGATGTATCCCAGCATTGCATCCACTATTCTCTGGTATTAACTATTCTCTGAGGATTGTGGTCATCCGGCAGTAGGATGATAATCGTCGTTGCTATGTGAGAGTGCCAACTTTGCAATAATGTGTTTTACGTTATACCAACAAGTGTTACAAAGAAGAATCGTTGCATATCCAGACCGGCGTTAGTTCTTGCTGCCATCTTCTTAATGTAGAATGAACTGTATCGTGCATTAAAAAAAAGTAAAAATATGGGCTGGCAGTTTGCAAGTAAGCGCATTACGAAAGATTATAAAAGATACTATATTCTGTTCGTACTATTATATTATCCGAAGGATGGAGGAAAGAATAAATATACATTTTTACGACGTGATATTTCTCGGGATTTTGTTTGCTTTGACTCTACGTGCTGTTTAAGCAGATCAGAGCAATACTCATGCACTGTAAATTATCACTTATCTTTTCTCCGAACGTAACCCATTTATCAGTGATAGAGACTACTGCTCTCGTTCGAGCTTTTCCTGTTTGCTTCGTTAATCTCAGTTTATTTACCTGCTATACATCACAGCAATTTATCCTCAAGTTGTTTCTGGTGCCGTTGAATTTCTTTAAAATAAGGCCCCTGGGACGCAGTTGCCAGTAACGGTTTGTGGTTATTGAAATCATAATGTCGTTGTGAAAGATGGCGCACACAAATTTAGTCGCGTTTGTGCGGTTAAACATCGCATGTTTAACAAGATAATACCCGTTTACTTTTTTCTGTTTAATTAGAGTTGATAGCAGATTAACCAATTCCGCATAACATATTGCAGAAATTATAGTACAAGAAAATTTAGTAAGCGAAAACTGAGGAGGATAATCACACTGTCAGGTAACAGTGTTATCTGTCATATCTTTGTTTTATACATTTTTAGTAATATTAAATGAATCATTGATTATTGGGTTTAGATCATTAATTAAAGGTATTGAAAAGCAAGAAAGGAAAATTACAAGGGAGATCAGAAGGAATTTGGATCAAAAGGAAATCACATGAACTATATCAGCATTCTGAAAAAAATTCAGACATATTCAGGGAAAGGGGAATTAAATTCTATGGTCATATCAGTATGAATAAAAACAGAATAACGTAAAGAATTCTCAACCTGGCCATTTCAATGAAAATGAGAAACAATTGTCTTCCTGAAATCGAAAAGTATTTCCAGAAAAATCAGAATCACAGATGATATCATACAGAACAGATGCAGATTTAGTAGCATGGTCAATAACCACCAATTTCCAAACAAACCGTTTATTAGAAGAGAGAACACCTGGGCGGAAA
This sequence comes from Vandiemenella viatica, assembly GCA_031002005.1. Classification (NCBI taxonomy): domain Eukaryota; kingdom Metazoa; phylum Arthropoda; class Insecta; order Orthoptera; family Morabidae; genus Vandiemenella; species Vandiemenella viatica. The sequence goes on along the minus strand of JARYHS010013630.1, from coordinate 255,189,846 downwards.
AACGTAGGAAACAGCACAGCGAGAGGATGAAGAGATTTTGGGAAAACAATAAAAACACATCTGCTAAATAAGTTCATTCGCGCTCCTCAATTGGACGTAACAATGAAGAAGAAGGATCTTTGTAAGGTCTATGTATGTTCTATGGAGTGGGCAGGTAAGATAACGAGAGAGTTTTGTATGGGATTATTTTCAGAGAGGAGTTAAGAGAAAGAAAATTTGCTATTATTGTGAAAGAGATGAATATATTGAGGATAGAGTTACGAAAATAAACAGAGTTACTGAATTTTAAGAATGAATATTTCGATATCCAGAATAATTGTATAAAATTTTAATTCATAGTTAATACATATGCAGTGTGTTACCTACAGGCTGGTATATATATTCGTAGTTGTAAGATTTGGTGAATCCTGGCAACTTCTATAGCCAGCCGATTACCGGCTAAATGATGGACAGCAAAGTCTAGTAAAAAGAATAAGAGAATAAACTGAAGCACACCACCAAATCTTACAACGTCAAGAAGTTTGGTTTTTAGTTGAGAGTAACACCCTGTTGCTTACATTTTCCCATATATATATATACTAATGTAACATACGATTTTTTAAAGGCATTGTCGATTACTAAATTTTGCTGACATTTCAATTCTGATAGTTAGTCATAGCATCAACATTTATGAAGGAGGGCTACAAATTTTCACGTTTTGTGGAATCTCTGTGGAGTGACTAGGTTACCAGCAGTGTGGCGTGACTGGAGGAGGACTAGGCTCGTGATGTATTATGAAACGCGCGTAGGCTCGTCAGCCAGAACACGCTGCGTAATCCACCGCCTGTGGAGCACCGCTGCGAAATTAAAGGCGAACGGATCCGTCAGATCTTCCGCGCTAATTATACGGCATGATGAGGCCGGGCCAACATGTAGGCAGCCCGCGGCGATTGAACGCCGGCATAAAAAAGAAAGCCATTAGGCGCACCCCTGTGAATGCGTGTTAATTAAGTATGCGGTATCGGCATCTCTTGGAGAGCTGAATTCTGCTCACAGCTCTCTCTGTGCGTTTAATTAGGACCATAGTCTACAAGTGTTTCGTTGCGCAAACGCATACTTCTCGAGTGCCCGAAAGTGGAGACCTTTTGATATACAAATATTCGTGTTGACATTAATTTCGTCTTTAAACTCCCCTCTGTGCCTGTAAGACTCTAGTGAGAGAAACGTTCCAAAAAACGATATACTGAAATCTGTCTCATTTTAAGATCATGTAGTTACGAAATATTTTTTTAAGAAAAAGGCACAGATAGCGTAAAGATGAACAAAATAAAAGCCAAAATGTGTACGATAATAACGTTCAAATTTAACAGGATACGCATACCCTTACACGTCCATGACTTCTCTTTTCGTGACCTAGATTGCTGAGTTAGCGGTAATGATCTGCCCTCACATTCGGGAGAACACAGGTTTGAATTCGGCCATCCAGATTTTGGTTTTTCTTGGTTTCCCGAAATCACTCCAAACGAATGTTGGGATGGTTCCTTCAAAAACGCCATGCCCGAATTCCTTCCCGTTCTTTGCCGCCAGTCTTCTAATGACCACTAGTGTTGCCCAAATGCAAGAACAAGACGAGACTTGGCCAGTCTTGGTCTTGGTCTTGCATCAATACACCTGGTCTTGGTCTTGGTCTTGCAAAAATGCAAGACCAAGACCAAGACTGCAAGACCAAGACCAAGACTGCAAGACCAAGACCGATTTTGGGCAACACTTGACCACTATGTCGACGAGGTGTAAAGGCGTAATAAAAAAAAGCTACTGTAAATAAATTTGATTGTTTGTCAGTCCTATATAATTTTAATTTTTTCTTACATTTTAAATAATATTTTGAGCTACAGAACTCAACACCCGGAATGAACCGATGAAATATGTGCGATATTCAAACAGAGTGATGATTTCTGGAAACATTAGATAATTGAAAATTCTATAAACAAAATTGTCTAAGTAATACCTACACTTTGATAGATTTTCTATTGTTTTAGGTTGCCATGGCACGGTGTGATGCGTTTCAGGTTCGACAGTCACGTTACGGCAAAACTTTTATCGTGATAATTCATCATAATAGAGTCCCGATATTCGGCTTTCCTTTTTCTTTGTACTTAACGAACCCATTTAGAATATGTATTTCTGAACTGGCTAAGACGACATTCGGTATGGAGAGCCAAGTCGTGACGAATGTACCTTAATGAGTTCGTCAGTCAAATATGAAGTCCTCGTAATTAACATGGGCGAAGTTAGGCGCGCGCTCTGGAGATGTAATTGCCCGCCGAGGCTTTCAGACGCGGATAATGAGCTGAGATTTCAGCACACGTATTCAGACCAATTTCGACGAAATGATAGCTGATGTAGACCCTTGTGCCGGCGCTTGGCAAGTCACGTGCTCTGCAAGGAAAGAAGTTGTGTCTCTGTGATGGGATATTCTGCCTTGCTTTCACTCATTGTACAACGAAATCCTAGTGGACATTGAAATCTGAAGCATATATTTCATATAAATGTCATTACAATATCTATTATCTTTTCGCTCATGTCCAGTTATGAAGTAACCGATGTTTAATGACTGTTTTCTCCATACCAGTGCTCCGGTCTTCCATTCGGGAGGACGCCGGTTTGAATCCCAGGTTTCCCCAAAATGACTCCATGCGAATGCTTCCTTTAAAAGGCCATGGCCAAATTCCTTCCAGTTCCTTGCCCCCCCCCTCCCCATCCTTTCCCGCCTCTAATAACTTCGATGTCGATGGGACGTAAGGTCATAAGAAAAAAAAAAAAAACTATATCAGTAAATACATTGTGCATCAAACTTTTTACCCCGTCGACCCCTTGACAGGATATTTGCCTTCTTATCGACCCCCACAAGTATTTAATAAAAACATTAAATCATTTTTGGCATTTCTGATGCTAAGCAATAAGGAGGCATGCATAAAAACTCAGCGAAATAATTTATAAAATCCACCCAATAACACTAACAGAAAAACGAGATAATTTCCACTATTATTACAATCTAAAAAAATAGGAACAAAACTATGGACAGATGGAATAAATTTTAAATTAAGTCCTGCCAAAAAGAACAGATGGTTGTTGAAATATGTGACAAGTTAAAACAGTACATCATTTACTTCACATGACTTCGCAAACATGCGAGAATTGAGAGGATCAGCTTTACTTTAATTTATTGACTTGATTTTTAGTAGAGCATTCCTATTATCTTTCCCGTACAGTTTAATTGATTCTCTTTACTATTAATCGACCCCCTTTTGACCCCTCTGTATTAATCGACCCCTGGAGATCTCTTATCGACCACAAGGGGTCGGTATCGACAACTTTGGGGACCCCTGATCTAGAGTAAGGGTCATAGCTAGCTTGGAAAGTGTCATATGTACTCGTAGTTCCTGTGCCCGACCACCGACGTCTCACACTCAATGCTAGTCCTATATTACGCTGGTTCGATTTATATAATTATTCACCGCTCTTTCTTTACTGAGTAGACTTTTTGTAGACATAAAATTTTTAAGGAACAATGTGTATGAATGAACACTTTATCAAGATTTTATTGATTTGTCATTTCCCAATAGAATACCAGAGAAAATAGTTCTCATCGCCGAAAACACAAGTCTCGCGGAAGTACTGCTGTGGAATAGTGCAACACATTTACTTGTTCCTTATTTTAAAGTCTCTTGTCCAAAGAGTTTGTGTGTTGAGCTAATTCCGTCTGACACATCTGTAGTAACAAAATGGAGGCTTCCTTTTCGAACTTTGCTAACTAATTCATCGTGTTACTGTACATTGTATTCTTACTCGTACAATACTGAGTAAGATGTGATGAGTTTAACAATCAGTGTCTCTTTTTCGTTCAAATATTTGGAAAAAGAATGAACGACTGACACTTTCTTTGAATTTCAAATTACCTTCGCTGGGGACTGGATGTTTGGAAGACGCTAGTTTGATTCCTGCGCCAACCAACGAAATTGTGGATTTCATGGTTTCCCAGACTCATGCTAGGCGGATGCCGGGACTTTTCTTTCAAACTGTCCTGGCAGAATTTCTTGCCTAAATTTTTCTCGTCCTTAAAAACTTTGAAGTGAATTCGACGATTCATAAGTGGTGGTAACAATAATAAAAAGTGTAAGTATCGCCTTTTTCTTATATTATTTGCGTTAACTAAATCCAGTGAATACCATTCAGTATTGGTTTGACTGAGTTGCTGATATTTACGAGTCCTCCAGTGACAACAAGCCACTACATTTTTGGTGTAGCAATTTTGTACTTTTGGTGTTTCTAATGACAGTTTGTTCAGGTTCGGTGTAACAGCAGTGCAATTTAGTTATTAAATAAGATTTTTGAGCGTGATTATAGGTAAAGACAGCCGTTACTTCATAACAATGAAGATAGCTTCATCAGATTTAAGAAAGTGGAGGGGATGTTTTACTAAATGGTTTTGTGAATGTTTTAGCTGTACTTAAATTGATGATGGAACCAATCAAGTCGAAAGCTCGTTGGGACTTACGTATTGCTACAGAAACACGATAGGAGAATTTAAATGTAACTTTAACCACAATTTATATGTCTTATAATTGATTTAGCAATCACGTAAAGTTTTTAAAATGGAAGTTATTTCACACGATCTTTGGAATGCATATCTCCTCATTTACATCGCGTCACAGTTTTGAAGTATTTTGACACTTGATCGTCAATAGGGAGGGTGGATTGCTATTATACACTGTGCGCTGTATATCGATTAGCCACAAACACTGTGCACGGCCGACTGGTGGTGTTTCCAGTCGGTTTGCCGTCACGCCGAGGTTATCGCACCCCAAGAGGTTCACTCTGGCGTGTACGTCCGCTTAACGCAATCGATGGATGGCTATAAACGCGCATTATGTGCGGGTTAATGGTGGCCATACAGCCACACCACGATTGCGGCCGTAGTCTTGTGTTAAGGGCAGTAAATATCTTAAACACAAGAACTACCTGTATTTACATTCCTGTGCTTTGTAAACAACGGTTTAGTGAAGGTACAACTAATTCATATGGTATTTGCTGTTAGGAGCAGTCCATTGGTGAGATCTGGTGATTGGACCCTCCCCTCTTCTCCCCATTTCACCTCACGTAATTAATGGACGCCTCCTTCATCCGACTTCGTGCGCTAGCAGAATTCGATATGGATAGATTTAAGTTACGTAAAAGGTGTCCCTAAAAGCAAGGAGTCGGAATAATATGACGGGAAGCCATCGAGATATCATTTTACCATTTAACCTGTCTCATGACAGTCGTTGGGACTCTAATTGCTCTTGCTATGCTAGAGATACGTCCTAGGCCTGATTTACGCCTGTAAGGCATATAAAAAAAGAAGACAAAGTGCATTTATGCCCATAACTTTTATAATAAGCTTTTTTTTTTCGCTGCCTCAACGACTGTTGTTGAAGTACCACTACCTTTGGTAGTATAACTTCTAGGTGTCAGTTGGATGTTGTTTTGGAGACAATTTTTTTTTTTTTTTTTTTACTTTTGGGGGGAAGATGGCTATTGACACTGTAGGCGTCCTTATATCAAAACCCTCTACTGGGTTCGTATGGTCAGTTGGGGATCATCGCCGTAATAAGCTGCGTTAGCAACTGGACGATTTTACCCAACAGATTTTCACGTTTTGGCTCATGGTTGCTGCATAGATGAAAGCGCTGGTCACTTATGTTGGTCGGCGGAGTGTTTGTGCTGCGGCTTGATGTCCTTTTCTGTGGGCCGCCCGGTCATTCGGCTGGTTGGGTGTGGCTGGGTTGATGTTGACGTCTTCCGATGGCGGCTTGGAGCTTTCTCTTCACAGGACATCCCCCGTAGCTGGCGGCGTGGTCAGAACCGCTGTTAACACATCTCGGCGTTGCTTCTCTCGGACGTGAGCACACCAGGTTGCTGTGGTTCCCGCAGCAGCGGACGCAACACACTTGCTTGTTGCAGTCCGAGGCTAAGTTGTGCCTTTACATGGAATTTATTAAACAAAGCCTGACTGACCAATATAACGTTACAGATAGTTACACATGCTATTCACCTGTCTGTCACTGTTCTGTAAGTTTTCAAAATTTTATGACGAAACATGTTATTTATTACAGAAAAATCATCCTATGGCCTTCCCAATGATGAATTTCCTTGTCAAATTTTGTTACGATTGATTTAGACATGAAAACAAACAAACAGACAGAGACAGAGATATTTTCGCTTTAATAAAATTAATGTAGATAAGTGATAAGTGGAATTAAAGAACAAATAAAACATGTCAATTTTTTTGTTACGAATGTAATTTTTTAAATTATTTTATGATAGAACTAAGCCAACTGATTTGTTCATACTTTGCTCAAAACTGTACTGGAAAGTCACTGGCGTTAAGACGAACATAGCACTTGACTGGACACCCGCGTGCCTTAGGCCAGCTCTAGCCATCTACGAGCCACTGTGCTGCTAGGCTAGGCTAGGCTTTTAAAAGGTTTCAGAAATGAAACTCCTGTTAATAAATTTCCTTACGGATTTTTTTCCTTTTATTATATAAGAAAAACAATGTGTCATTCAAAACTACGTGTGTGATATCTTTCGCGGAATCTTGTATTATTGGGTTATTCTTGCCTTATTTGTAGTGTAGTCAATATGCATCATAGATCAAACAGACCGCTAATCAGCAGCATTAAAATGACGCTATAATGTTCAACGCTACAATATTCTGATGTTTAAAATTAGTTTTCTTTTTGAAGAAGTGTCCACTGCTGTTCTATTGAGACTGCAAGCCTCAACTGTCTTGATTATCACTGTAAAAACCACACACTCCTGATGTTGATTACTTCATTTTAGAACATTGAAATAGCTATCAGTAATTACAATTTCTCCTCAAATGAAGCAGCGTTATGCAACAACCATCACTAATTAAAAATAATGTTAAAATTTAGCGATTATGATAATGCGTTTGAATCTCTGAGGATGAATTGTCATTGGTCTGTTTTGTTTTGTTTCAGGTAAGTGTGTCAACCCGGTGCCTAGCAGAAGGAGTGTGGTGAGTGATGTGGTAATTAACAACTGAACTGCGTGCGGGAACTTTTGTTGATGCAGCTATGAAACTGCGCTATCATATTTAAGGAACTTACAAAACTTTTGAATTCACGTCTGTGAATAATATTCTGATACTACTACAGATTATAGTATGGAGCCATTCATAGCATGTATAGCAGTGTGACCAAGCGTGGTGGAAGAGCGGCAACGCTCTGGCCTCTTCGTTGGGAGGACGGGTGTTCGAACATCTAGGTGTCATAGGTTTCCCGAAATCACTCCTGACGAATGCCGGATGGTAACTCGAAAGGCGATGGCCGAATTCCTTCCCATTCCTTGCCCCTAGTCCTTTCCCGTCTCTAAAGACCTCGTATTCGTAAAGATGTAGGGAAAAAGTAATGTCAGACTACTGTTAATCAATTTTAAAAATACCAAATTATGTTGGGTCTGTAAAATAGAGCATTTTAAGAAAAATCAGTTTAATTATGTTAAAACTGTTGTTTTAGATAAAGACACAAAAAGTCAGATCACATTTTTTTTTAGGATACGAGTTATTTATTTGAAGCTCACTATCCTATTTTTTACTTCCAGTTTTGTTTCACAAACTGAGTAGCAAGAGCTTGATTTAAAATCATTGATGCGTATTCCTGGAGTTCTCGATTAGTTTACCAGAATATTTTGTTATGACTATAATCTTACTGACTTAATTATCATATAGGATTATGTTCGTGCTGACATTTCGTGCAACACAGAGATCAATGTTTATTCAATGATAGAAGATTAACACCTAAGTTACGGTATCCTTACTTCGTGAGGATCAGAACTGTTGTCAACAGGACTTCAGTTCATGCTACGTCACGCCGTCGCCTGAGTAACCAAAATGTCGTTTATTAGTAGAGTCATGATACGGTACGATGATTTTCTTTAAGTTTTATCTGGCAAATGAGGTGTAATTCAATCACTCTTTAAGTAAAAGTCACCTTAGGGCGTAGCAATTTCTCTTGGCAACACGAACATTCAATACTTTTCACTGGGTAGGCTCCTTTTCATTAACAACACTGCATGTAAAGCAAGGTCGGTATAATTATACAACTGAAATTTCTTAAAATTTCATAGTGTAAGCTGCAAATGTTAAAATAAAGGATAGGTGTAATGTGTGAACTTTTAGTGTATAAGTGACTGCTTTAAAGTAAAATAAATAGTTGCTGCAGACATTATCTGTATTTCATAATACTAGTTCTATGATGCTTAATAACCTGTACTATAGTTTCACATTTTTACCATGGCAAATAATGGGGTACAGTACCTGCTCGCTTATCAGATTTTTTGCCCCTCCCCAACGTTTTACGCTATACATCCTAGAAGTCTCCCTGTCACTGATTTACTCTCCACTAACTTCTAAGTCCCTCAAAAATGGCGCTGTAAATGCAGTATTTTGGCAATTTATTTCTTTGCAGTTACTTAACTAAATACAATGAATGATATAATGTCATAGTTATTTCTTAAATTATTGTAACAGCGGTATCTTTAGATAGAGAGTATAAGAAAACATGTACATTGAAAGAATGTAAATAAACTTAATAATTAATACATCGATTTGAACGAATTACTTACTTACCGGCAATTCATTTCCCCCCAGTAGCTTAAAACTGAATAGAATTGTTATTAAACTGTGCCCATATATTCGATTTTGCAGCATCATCTCTGTCCGTTGTTAATCCTGCAACGAAGGCCGGATGCATGGTGTCACAGCATTACAGGCATCGTGACCAAACAGATCTTTTATTACTACTGATATATGGTTGAAAGGATTCATCAGAGTCCGGTGGTGAACGGTAACGTTCGGGCCTAGTATTCGGGAGGACGCGAGTTTAAATCTCCTTCCGACAATCCCGATTTAGGTTTTTCATGACTTTTGAAATGATTCCAGAAAATGCTGGTATGGTTCCTTCAAAAGTTGATGGCCGATTTCCTTTTCATTCTCTGTCCCCAATGCTCTCGCACCTCGACGTCGACGAAAGCGATAAAAAGAAAAAAGATTCACAAGTAAACACTGAGAAGCAGGCTGTAGTTTAAAGAAAATAGGGGACAGTTATCGTATAAATTTCCATAAACATATTTAAATAAAAGAAATTTCACTGTTATATGACGAAAGAGTCTCCACTTGCGTTGTTAAAGACATTGCATAGAGCAGTTAGACGATTAATTGGCTTGATTCATCTACAGTCGGTGAAACCTGCCATGATTTACTAGACACACACCAGACTCACGGACAGGGATTAAAGTGAAATGATTTAGGTATTTAGATTTGAAATATATTTTTTATAGTGGTGGCTGTATGAAGTTCAGGCATTTTTTATATTAAAATTTAACAACATTGAAGGTAAAATGTAATTACTAAACAAGGTTATTTTACTCTTGGAAATTAGTATATTTAATGAAGCTTTTTCTTTATTATTTGACGCGATTGGTCACTAAGCCATACAGTATAGAGTTTATGCCCTTTTACATGCATAAATACATATTCATTCATGCACACATATAGAAACGCTTTGTTCTTTATGTAAGAATGTGTATCTTTGTGTCAGTGCCATATCTAGTTGAATTCATTTATGTATTTATGTGTTTGACGACGAAGTCATACAGGATTTCTTTTCAGACGAACTGTAGCTGTCACAAATTTTGGGAACTTGTATCTTTGTCGAATCAGAGTTGTAAACATTCTCTCGCATTCGAGTCTCACGTAATGTATTTCTACGTGTAACTGGTAATATGCTGAATATGTATTTGTGAATTGGAATGTGCAATTAAGCCAATGAGTTCAGTACATCTTAAATTGCAGGGCAAATTACACTCTATTTTTAAATGCAAACATGTTCACTTCATATGATATTGATTGATTTTTTTGGAGTCCCTACTCGAAAGTCTCATTTGCACGTAAACTATGAATTTAAACTGTGTTTATACCAAACACTGACTGGGAAATAATTTAACTTTTATGTTGTTACTGCACACCTGTTACTGAATTATCTATTCTGTACGGCTTGAAGATCACTAGTTTCTATAAGAGAGCTTTAAAACTAAATATCGTAGCAACGGAGATGAACTCTTAACTATAAAACATGAATAGGCTGTGATAGTGGTCACTGGTGATGAATATCTATTTATTTACTGATTCCTCTGTTTAGGATTAAATCAAAAAGAACAAATTCCGCTTTTATTATCGTAACATCATTAAGACAAGTTTTATAGAGACACTCAATCCAAATAAAATAGGATGTCTTGTAAGGTTTTTAGGTTTTTCCCAGAGGTCTGATTTTGTGCTGGTTTTTTCCCCAGTTTTGACGAGAACAATAGGTGAGCCGCGCGCGCTCTGTTACAAAGTTAAGGCAGGCTCTCTCCACGTTGGTTGTTACTTTTTTCCTGGGGAGGCGGAGAAGAGCTCCGAGAGGACGGTTTGATAATAACGCGGCTTATATCCCGCCTGCCGGAGGTAACTTCAGTGGAGTTCCGTATTAGCGCTGCCGTTCCCACTAACCAAGTCGCACAGAAAAGTGTTTCTTATGTTGCCACTGAAGTTGTATAGCGCTTAGACGAGTCCAAGGAAACATTTATTTGCTTTGAGTCTTCTAATCAAAGCTCTAAGATATATTTAGTGGTGCTGGCAAATTTGGATTCTTAATTTCTGATCGTTATTGTAAAACAGTGGAGCATTATACGTGTCGTTTATTTCTTTAAATAACTCACTGTAAAGGACATGTTAGAAAGAATTTTTATGGTTTTTCACCTCGTTGCTGTTGTGTTCATTACAGTAGGAAAAGCAATGAGGATAAAGAAAGGGAAGGAATTCAGCCACAGCCTTTCTAAGGAACCATCCCTACATTTGTCTGGACTGATTTCGGGAAACAATGGGAAACCGAAATATTTATTGCCGGGGATTTCGAAATTGCGTTCCCCCGAATGGAAGGCTAGAACACAACCGCTCAACCACCATGATCAGTTAAAAGTAGAAACAGCTAAATTGTATCAATAACCACGCGTCATAATATTTCCGACAGCTAAGAAACTATGTACTTGAAGCATCTTTTGATATGGTCCATGTAGTGATGTGACTGTGAACCATCTATTAAAAACACATGCTTCAGCAAGCTGTGTAATAGTGATCGGTGAATTGTTTATTAATGATTATTCTAATAAATGTCCGACAGTTACGAGAATTATAGGTAATCATTTTCATGCAGTACTAAGGTACCTGAATTTATTTTTTTCACGACACTTCAAAGTTTAATTATTTTTTGGACATTGTATTAGAATACTGGTCGGCACGACATATAATTGCAAAAAAACAAACAGAAACGTCACTTTATATGCACATTTAATGGGACGAAGCATCGGCAGGATTTCAGATAAATATCAAATCGTTCAAGAAATACAGGGTTATGCACATATCCTCACAAAATAAGGCTCCTGCGTTTGTCAATTTTTCTCTCCTTCTCCAGGTACAGCAAAGAAAATGCAATTAGAAGAAATTTTTCTTTTCTATTGTTAAGCTGGATTAACTGTGAATCCACTGATTATATGTTATGATGATTTCGAAGAAACGGTTTATCGATAGCTATATTTAAATTTATCGCATAAATCAGAAACTCACAATAGAGCCAGCTTAACAGAATCAAAGAATACTGATTCTTATTTGTCTTCTTCACTTTTATTGGTTTGTCTGATTTTTTGGTTCGGTAAGTCTGATTGCAAATCAACTCATAACCCTGAAAGTCAGTTTCATACAATTCATTTGAATACGTATTAACGGAGTTACTTTTTTTCGTTGTTCATCCAGCCAGTTTCTATTGCAGATAAGCCTGTGTTATTTGTGATTTTCAAAACGGTTGCGTCTTCCTGGGTAAATGTGTGGTAGAGAATAGAAATACACTATGTGCGAAAATTTGCTGAATAGGAAAATGCAAGTATCCAGATGGCGGTAACACCGCGAAAGAAACGAATAAATGTGATGTGCAGTGCATGAATTAACCGACTCTATACAGGAATGGAGCTGAGGCATACCATTTCGGAAATTGTTTGTGAATTCAGCATTCCTCGATCCACAATGTCAAGACTGTATGTACTTCCCGGCATTACCTCCCGCCGTGGGCAACGCAGTAGCCGACCACGTATACTTAATGACTGAGACCAGGCACGTCTGTTTCTAACAATAGATGTGCCTATACTGACAGTGCGTTGACGGATATAGCAGCAGAGGACCGACGCGAGTGCCTCTTCTAACAAAACGTTATCGGCCACAGCGCTTCTCCTGGGTTCTTGACATATTAGTTGCATCCTAGACGATTGTAAAGAGGTTGCGTTGTCAGATGAGTCACAACTCCAGTTGGTAAGAGCTGATGCCAGGGTTCGACTGTAGCGCAGACCACACGAAGCCATTGACTCAGGTTGCCAGGAAGGCGCCGTGCAAACTGTGGTGGCCCTGTCCTGATATGTACATCTCTGTTACACAACATGGACTGGCACCTGTGGTAAAGCTGAACTGACCACTGACTGAATTTTTTTTCTTTTCAGCTGCTTGGAGCCTATTTTTCACCATGTACGCCTTCCATGTTATTAAACAATTATGTATTATTCCAGTACGACAACGTGCCAGGTCACGGAGTAAAAATCGTTCACGATTGGTTCGAGAAACATGCTGAACAATTCCAGCGAAAGATTTGGCCACCCGCATCACCAGACATGAGTCAAATCGAACAAGTCTGGGACATGATCGTAATGTCAGTTCGTGCACTATGTCCTGAATCGACAAAATTTTCGCAATTATGGACGGTTGTAGTGGAAATATGGCTGAATATTTCTTCAGGGGATATCCCACAAATTGTTGAGTCAGTACCACTTTGCCGGTTGAAAGGGTGTTCCTCACAATATTAGGAGATATCTTCTGACTTTGGCATTTCATTGTATTTACAATCCTTCTGACAGTACAGAGATAGGTTCGTCTTATGTGATTCAGTTTCATCTGTAGCATTAGAAAGAAGTTTAATGTGTAACTTCTGATGGGTTTCGAGCCAGGACATAGGAAACATTTACTTTGTAAATATCGAAACAGCTGCCTTCTAATGCACAGAGCTTACAGTTACGATTCAGATTAAAATGAAAAGTCGGAAATTTATCACACCCATTACCATATGGTTTTTGGATGAACATCTGTGATGCAATTACTGCGCTATACAGATTACGTTTCTTTACCTTCTCTAAGGTTTGTGAACGACACTAGCTTTGCACATCGCGTTATTTGTCATTTTGTTGGTATAAAATGTTTTTTCTGCTCGACGTTGGGGTCATTAGAGGCAGGAAAGGATTGGGGACAACGTACAGGAAGGAATTCGGCCATTGCCTTTCGAAGCAACCTTAACAGCATTCGCCTGGAGTGATTTCGGGAAATTATGAAGAACCAAAATCAGGATGGCCAGACGGGGATTCAAACCCAGGTCCTCCTGAATAAGAGGCCAGAGCGTTACCAACAAACCATTGGTGTAACGTGCTGTTTTTGGTATGGAAGGGGAAACAATTGTATTATGTGACTATGCGGTAAGTGTGGCTAGTCTTAAAGAAAGATTAAAAGCTCATAAATTTTCCTTAGAAAATCCAGTGGTGAGCCAGAAATATACATATCGCGAATTTAAATTGCGAACTTGTTTTCGCACTAACATTCCATCTGGATGCCTTCATTAAGGGAAGTGAATCCACGAGACATCAAAGAGGGCCCCTAATAAGCGTAATGCATTAATTGAGCAAACAGTTTGTACCTGTTGCCTTGTAGCGACGAGGTCGTCAGGAATTCGTTAGTGGTGAGTCTGTGAATGGCGCCCCGCCTTTGTCCCACGCGTCTTTTGTCGTCAGAGTTGTCAGCCCTCTCTCACTGATGTCTCCGCTACAAAGGGCAATAACGAGACGACCATGGGCGGGTCGGCCGCCACTTTGATGGTCCCCACTCTGATCTCTGACGAGTTTTTTAAATCGAAATTTAGTCTGTGTTCCTTCTCCATATATTAAAGCTTAGGGCATGATACAGTCCCTCGAACACAAAAAAAAAGACCCTCGAGGATCCACACACAAGTCAAACAAAACATTTACCCAACATCTAAATGATTTTTCTATACTTTTATTTATCTGTTGTTATCAGTATTTAATACTTCGTTTCTAAACATAATGTTTCACTCTGCTAAAGTTCACTCTCTCTCCAGCAATGACTTTTAGTTCAGATACGTTCTGTTTGCGAAAAGTTTCATTGTTTACTATGAAACCACTTCTTCTTATTCTTTGACATTACGAATATTGGCCAGCATAAGTTTTGTTTGAGGTTTACCACTTGCTGATTTTGACAGGGTTACCGACATATTTACTACACTTATTATCCTTCTTAGACTTCCTTTTTCTTCAGATTTAATAGTTTTACTTAATGGGATGTCATTACTTCTGTATTTTTGTTCATTCCCTGTTATTCATGAACATATGCTAAGTGCAGTTAATCCTAAGCGTTCTACAAAATCACACATTTAAGGTGCTCTGTAGTTTTCACAGTGAGCCATCTAACGTGCTGAAAAATTGTATGGATGGTAACCCTACGCGTTCTCACTTCAGTTCACTCACGAGCATGGTTGGTTTCAAAAATTTTGTGTTACTTTCATATCTTCCTACTGCACAGAAACCGTAATTTACAAATCAAATAATTTCATGAATTTCAGTCATAGTTAGGCCGGCATTACACTGTAAAAGATCTTTGTCAAAGATCTTTGATAAAAGATATTTTATAAAATATTTTACAGTGTAATGGGGCATATTTTATAAAAGATTTCTTTTATAAAATTTCTTTTATAAAATGTAAGACGTTGGCATTACATTTTATAAAAGATTTCACGACCCTGCAAACGTAAACAAAGAAAATGGCGTAAGGGACATTGCGAAAGTTGGTTATGACTGTAGAATCCAAGAAAATCTTTATTTCTGAGTATGAACAGAAGGAAATGTTGTAAACTCAGAAACATATAGACTATAAGATTAGGAATAAAAAGGTGAACAGTTACGAAAATTTAATGAGTGCTATGATAGCAGGCTGTACTGTAGAAGACGTAAAAAGAGAAAATTAATGTGTTAAAAAACTAGTATTTGACAGGTTTCTGGAATAATAACAGAAGTAATGCGCAGACCAATGCGTGTGCTATATTGCAGAATGGTGTAGATCCGTCACCATCAATCGAGTACAACCCATGGCACATACACCGTAAAAATAAATACCCAATAGTGTATATGGGGAAATAAATCTGATGTAGAAATTTATGAAAATATTGTGGTACGAATTTATTGGACGTATAGTTCAGCATCAACCATAAATTTTATAATTTGGCATGTCCTCACATTGCAACTCTTTCACTAAACTTTGATGAACTCCTATCATATCAAGTCTCGTAATCCACGGTCTAACCTAAATATGTTTACTTCTCTTCTTTATCTTCAATAAAATGCATATTGTGACAGTTGCACCAACTGGGTCTGCAAAAGCTTACAAGTTTACTCCATTCATTTCAGAGAACTATGACGAAAAATTTTGTATAGTGTAATGGGACTGAAACATATCTTTGATAAAATAAATATGATAAAATGTTTTATAAAAGATCTTGGACAAAGAACTTTTACAGTGTAATGCCGGCCTTAGTAACTGAGACGTCAGATCACTTTATGATCAAAAGCAGTTAGTTTGCTGAATGATCTAACGGAAGACGTGCAAGGGAAATCCCTCAAATGAGTGTCCTGACAATGAAAAAGTTGTAGCATATTTTTCAACATTGTCCCTTCTGAGTTTCACAATCTTCAACTAAGGATGCTTACCAAGTATCTTAAGACAAAATATCAAAAGACTATCAATATTTTATTCAAATAAACAAGTCAACAAAATGGCTAAGTGATTGTTAATTTTAATTATGATTTGGTATTTTGATTTAATAACCGTTTCAAAATTGCTTACCTGAACAAAGGAAAAATCGAAACAAATTAATTACAATAAACTAATAATTAATAACCAGAACTGTATTCTTTGAATATAACAACTTAATCGTTTATAAAAGCACGATTAGAGAATGGTCAGAGCATAAAACCCATCTCAAAAGCGTCACTGGACAACAGTTGTGTGAAGCACTGGAAAAATATTATTATAGGCTATTTTTTTTTTTTGCCACTGAGAGTCCTAGTTAACGCTTTTGTGTTATCAATATTTATTATTTTTTCAATCTTCAGGCTTTTCCTCTTCTATGTTAATTTCTTGGAATCTACATCCGTATTACAATTAAGATTCTTAATTATTTACTTCAGAAGTTCTAATATTTCTCTATAGTTCTTTCCTTCCACTGTAGATACTAACATATTAAAAAAGTCGAAATTAGAACCAATCATGTTACTGTTTTTTGTCACCCTTTTTTATGCTACTTCCATAAAATATTATCATTATCACAGCATCTCAATTTTGTAACTTATAGGTTCTTTTAATTTTCAGAACCTTTGTGCAAGAACGTATTCAAAATTCTTTTCTTTCCCCCTTCCCCCCTGCGATGACCAGATTAAGTCATAAATGTGCTGTACACTAGTTTCTAAAAACTGTTTCTGAAACTTCTGTATTAAATTTTTCTTTTATTCAAACAGATCTTTTTGCTTTAAAACAATTTCTTATATCAATATTAGTCAATATTTTACGTGTCAAAATCAAGGAAACGGATGTATACATCCCCCGAATATTATAAATTCCGAACATTGAGAAGAAAATACTTTCCCAGTGTAGGAATGTTATTAACTCCGATTTTTGTGTGCATTTCTGTTTTAATATTATGATTATTATTCCATCCCATCCTAAAAAAATTCATTAACGTAATACAGCCAGCACTAAGCTACATCCTCATATCTAAAATTATTTTGAAATGCTTATTGCAAAGTAATTAAATTCATGTCATTTTATGACTAATACAGACGTGTACTTCTTTTGACAAAACAGTGCTATAATCAACATTCAAAATACACGCAAAAATGATAGCAGGTGCATTCATGAATAATCTGACATTTGAATTTATGTGGTCGGCTGATTGCGTGCATTAATTGAAGTTAACATTTTAAGCCTGTTGTTTTGGTACATTATTTAATTTGCACATTTCATTTTACCGCAGAGTCGGAATAATTTATAAACTCGACCCGACTGTCATTTAATTCTGTGGTTAAGTGAGACTTTTGTTTACTGCTGCCATTTAGTCACCTGACGCGATGGTGTGTGTGCGTGTGGGGAAGACACGGGTTCGAATCCCCCTCCAGCCATCCGTATTTGGGTCTTCTATGGTTTCCCATAATCACTGTAGGCCATTGCCGGGGTGGTCCCTTCATTCCTTCAGGAGGCCATGGCCGAATTCCTCCCCGTTCTCTGCCCGCCTTCGACAAGGTGTTAAGAAAAAGAAAAATTCAGAAAACCACTTATTTATGGATATAATAAAATCTTGTAATACAGAATGCATTTTTCTGCACAATCGAAAGCAGCCGTTGTTATGGATCGTTTTCGTTATGTTTATTGACACTTAATATACACAGACGGAAAAAAAAATCCCAACACCAAGAAAAAATTATTGTAGAGTAATGAAATTTGGACAATGCATTTGTCAAGTTAACATGTTTAATTGATTAAATTTTCAAGATCACAGGTTAATTTAAGCTCAAGAAAATGCATTTCAAATGTGAAATACTGTTAAATTAATAGCCGGTGTAACCTCCAGAATTTTGAATGCAAGCCTGCAAACGTGAATGCATTGTGTCATACAGGTTTCGAATGTCACTTTGTGGTATGGAGTTCCATGCTTGTTGTACTTGTGCTGTCAATACTGGGACGGTCAGTGCTGGCTGTGGATGATGCTGGAGTTGTCGTCCAATGATATCCCATACGTGTTCAATTGGAGACAGATCTGGTGATCTCGCAGGCCAAGGTAACATGTCGACACTCTGTAGAGCACGTTGCGAGACAACAGCGGTATGAGGGCGAGCGTTATCCTGTTGAAAAACTCCCCCTTGAATGCTGTTCATGAATGGCAGCACTACAGGTTGAATTACCAGACTGACGTACAAATTTGCAGTCAGTGTGTTTGGTATAACCACAAGAGTGCTCCTGCTGTCATAGGAAATTGCTCCCCAGACCATGACTCCAGGTGTAGGTCCAGTGTGTCTAGGCCGCAGACAGTTTGGTTGCAGGCGTTCCCCTGGCCTCCTTCTGACCAACACTCGGCCATCACTGGCACCAAGGCAGAACCTGCTTTCATCAGAAAACACAACAGATCTCCACTCCGTCCTCCAATGAGCTCTGGTTTGACACCACTGGAGTCGCAAACGGCGATGGCTTGTAGTCAGTGGAATGCACGCTACAGGGCTGGAGTCATGGTCTGGGGAGCAATTTCCTATGACAGCAGGAGCACTCTTGTGGTTATACCAAACACACTGACTGCAAATTTGTACGTCAGTCTGGTAATTCAACCTGTAGTGCTGCCATTCATGAACAGCATTCAAGGGGGAGTTTTTCAACAGGATAACGCTCGCCCTCATACCGCTGTTGTCTCGCAACGTGCTCTACAGAGTGTCGACATGTTACCTTGGCCTGCGAGATCACCAGATCTGTCTCCAATTGAACACGTATGGGATATCATTGGACGACAACTCCAGCATCATCCACAGCCAGCACTGACCGTCCCAGTATTGACAGCACAAGTACAACAAGCATGGAACTCCATACCACAAAGTGACATTCGAAACCTGTATGACACAATGCATTCACGTTTGCAGGCTTGCATTCAAAATTCTGGAGGTTACACCGGCTATTAATTTAACAGTATTTCACATTTGAAATGCATTTTCTTGAGCTTAAATTAACCTGTGATCTTGAAAATTTAATCAATTAAACATGTTAACTTGACAAATGCATTGTCCAAATTTCATTACTCTACAATAATTTTTTCTTGGTGTTGGGATTTTTTTTCCGTCTGTGTATTTCGAATGATGAAAATTCAAATACCTAAATGTTGCACGTTAGGTATAACTGTTCTTTTAAATTTATTTACGTACATGATTTATGATTATAGTAGGCCATTTCTTCTGTAGTTGCTATTTCAAAACAACAGTAACTATTGTTTGATGATGTTGTTTTGATTTTAATTATTTCGGAAGTGATTCGCCTCTTGAGGAAGTGTAGTCAGCGGTCCCATCTTTTCTCGAATATGTTTTTCGTATATACGTTTTACACAAATGTATTTGTTCTGAGATACATTAGTGCATAGTTATTACTGTCCACTAACATGTTCATTTCTGTTGTGAGAAGTGTGTAGCAGAACCGTATAGTATGCTTTAGCCTACTTCTCCGATAATCTTTATTTAGACGGGATCAAGCAAATCAGCTCCTCCGATTCCTGGGTCGTAATATAAAACAGTGTACACCGCAAGTT
Organism: Vandiemenella viatica; assembly: GCA_031002005.1. Classification (NCBI taxonomy): domain Eukaryota; kingdom Metazoa; phylum Arthropoda; class Insecta; order Orthoptera; family Morabidae; genus Vandiemenella; species Vandiemenella viatica. Next base: position 255,170,275 of record JARYHS010013630.1, on the reverse strand, counting down.
AAATCGGTTACATACGAATCTCTGGTGTGTCCTAATTTAGAATGATGTTGTTCTGTATGGGGCCTATATCTAAAGGGGTTAATGAAGGCTTTGGAGAAGGCCCGAAGAAGAGCCTCCCGATTCGTGACAGGTATATATACCTGGAGAGAAAGCGTAAGTGCGATATTGAAGGAGGTAGAGTGGGAGGATTTGAAACATCGAAGGCGTTGCTCTCAGCAGAACGTAAATGAAAAATTCACGACTGACCTATTTCAGGATGACACATAATACTACCAGCAACATTCACATCTAGGAATGACCGAGAAAATAAGATACAATCATTTTTTCCACTAGCGATTATGGAATGAAATAAGAAGGATTTATCGATCGAAAAACCTTAGAATCCGATAGGAGTAGGTCTTGATAAACCGCTGCGGCCATCCTGACCTGGGTTTTCCATGGTTTTGCCAGATCGCTCCAGGCGAATGCCGAGATGGTTACTCAAAATAGCCAGTTGGCTCCTCCTGCCATATCCCACATATCCCTTCCTCTGCAAACGGTTACACATTAGGACAGGTGCAAAACACCCTCCTTAGTGAATCGCGGAGTTATAATAATAGTAGTAGCATCGATAGCTTCCATTAATTATTTCTTAAAATTTAATTTTGTAAAGTCATTTTATATCACATGGTTTGATTTGATAAGGAATATCTGTTCAGTTAGCGTGGTGCAGGCAAGGTATGGCTTTTGTGAACTGTATTAACATTCTAACTAGAACCTGTAACTTGGGTTAAATCGAACTCTGCTAAAGCGACTGGTTCGGATGAAAATCTTGAGCAGGAGTTACTAAACGTATCGTACATACTATTTTTTTAAAACTATGTTTCAATTAATTATAATCATTTTTGATTAAAGGTTAGCCGCAATTACTGGTTTTCAGAACCAGTTCAGAAACTATCAAATTCCGGACGTTTTGCGCTTGGTTTTTATTATTCTAGAGTGGTATTTTTGATAAGGATTCTAGATAATTCACCATCGTAGAAGCACTGTAAAAATTGCAGTAACGCCTTATTAGGTGTGCCTTTAAAAATCATGTCACTTCCAATGTTGCTAAATATCAGAAATAATTTGAGGCAGTCGTTGAATTAAGACTTCACTAATCTCGTCACTTTTAATGTTGCACAGTTTGATTTTACTTACAAAATGGTCGGAAGTAAGTTGGTGATTCAATTGATTTTCCTATTGATGATTTGTGTGCTTTTAGCGGGGAGTTCTAATTTTGGAACCAGAAAATGCGGGCATTTCTTGTTTCGTTTTGTTAAATATGCATAACTATCTGAGAGGAAAAGGAATTTTTAATGATATCAACTCTAGTTCGATGGTTTGGTTTTAATTGTGTTTTAAATGTTCCCCTGCGTGGTTTATTTTGTGGTTATTAATCTGAATTAGGTGTGATTTATTAAGTTTACATATTCGTTGAGTTCGTGTTTTCCTGTAGGTATTGCTTTCTGTATTTGATAGTTTTCTTCTGAAGTTACTGTTGTGTTTGGTTTTGTTTACTATTAGTATTTTCAGATTAACTGACCTTATGTTTATAGTTAAACGGTGTAAATATTTTCAATAATATGGCAAATAAAATATTTTTTTATGATAAACTGTGCATTTTAATAGAAGATTATGGACTTTTTATCTGGTAACTGTTTATAGTGCATGAGTGAATTGTTTCCTTGAAATTCCTATAAATACAATACTGTTGCAGTTATTTAAGTACTAAGATGTGAATCTCTTGTTTATGTATGTATCATTAAATGTAAATACATGCGTTACGTAAAGTCATTCCACGTGATGTATCAACACGTTTCATAATGGAGGTGTATGTGTGTATGTGGAATGTTAGAAAGTCACACAACTCGTTGAAAAACAAGACTGAATGGTTTTCAGCCAGTAATGATCTATGTCCTTAATTGGCTGCCGTATTCACCGTTTCGTTAGGAAATGTGTTTGGTGGTTTGTTACCAGTACGAGGGCCGCGATACCGACACCTGCCCTCACACGGCTCGCAGCAGAGGTTGGGTTACTCCCTGTGATGTGGGAAGCCAATTACTGTCAACGAAGAGCCGGTCGGCTGACACACGTCGTGGCCAACATAAGACCTTCAGCATGGTGTATAATTTTTTGATTGGTATTCTGTGTATGTGATTTAGTTGATTCGAAAATGGCTTAGATTCACAATTGGATCTGGTAAGCCCACCACTCCCTTTTACAACCCTTAATTTTATACGAATCCACATTTTTTATACGATTTCGATGGAACTTTGCACACGTATACTTTAAAATAAACAGAAAACTACCGTCAACATTTGGTTTTCAGAAACTCTACCCCTTTCCTCCCCCCTTATTTTTGTAAACGTTCTTTATACATACCGATAGATTTAATCAAATTTCAATTTCCTTTGCACACATTTAGATTGAAACAAACAGAAAAAATACTGTGTGTGCAGACTTTCGAGGTCGTTGTTGATGTTATCTTAGTTGTCCGGGTTGAACCACTCAATTTATCAAAACCTAACGTTTCGGCTATCATTTTGCGGCCTTTTTCAGACGACTGTCATGGCTGGAATCGCTGCCGCGTATATATAACTCCTGAAGAGCGCGCTAACCGTGGAGAGTGAAGCAAGGCTTGAACCTCGAGCACCACCCTGTGCTCCAGCAGCGAAAGTTGAAGCCAGAAGACAAACAGACGGACCCATGGCAGTATTACCCTACGTCCAAGGGGTGACGGATAAAATTCGACGTTTTTTAAAAGAATAAAAATATCCGTCTGATATACAGAGCGCCCTGGAAGATTTCTGATGTTCTCGTTAAGGTTAAAGACAGGAGGGAGAAATTGCAGATATCCGGGCGTATACGAAATACCCTGTTGCTGTGGCCAAGTCTATATTGGAGAGACTGGACGGGCGGTCAAGGAAAGGCTGTGTGAACACATAAGACATCTTAAAAAATAACGACGTCAGCAAATCAACTGGAGCACAACACTATGCTGACAGTGGGCACGCAATTTATTTAGTGACACAAGTATACTGGTTCAGGAAAACAGATGGTGGCCCAGTCGTATCAGAGAAGCGTAGGAAATCAAAAAAAAGACAATATGAACGTGGACGGCGGGCTACAACTTGGTCAAATATGGTCATGCTTAATTAGGAAAACGCGGGACGCGAGCCCTCATCGAACCGGCCATGATGGCAGCGGTAGCTTAAGTGACGTCACTCCGAACGGTTAGCGCGCTCTTCAGGAGCTATATATGGGTGGCAGCGATTCCAGCCATGACCGTCCTCTGAAGAAGGCCGCAAAATGATGGCCGAAACAGTTTCGCACTGATTTTTAAACTTTTAGTCACAAAAAAATTCAATTTTAATTAAAAATAATGAGCGAAAAGTTGGTGACACAACGGAAATTTCGACGCGAGTTCTACAGATATAACTGCCTGTTACATAATGACAAGTAATGTTCGTTAAAGGATAAATATTACTTATTTTGACAAAAAGCGAGAACTTTCTAAACACTTACAATTTTATATAAAAAAAGAAATTTTAAAAGGAAAGGAATTCAATTTCTGTATAATTTCGTCATTACGTTGCAACTGTGAAGGACGATGAAAGCCATGAGAATATTAGGAAATACCTCCAATGACAGATGAAACATTAAAATAACCTAAAGGAGGAGATTAACAGGAAATGTAAACTTCTTCTTTCGAGTTTGGACCACGGGAAGCATCTGGTTTACTAGCTCGCATTTTATCTACTCCCAAAACTGTACTCGTTCATTACTGACGTCCCTCCTTTCTCCAGACCACGTGGTCTTCGCCTTTATGCTCTATTAGTGGACTCTCTTGAATTTATCAATTTTAGATTGAAACTCTTCTTGATTCTCTCATCAGGATGGATTTCATTTTTTTCCATATCTTTTATAGTCTCTTCAGCCCAATTTGTTGTCGCGTTCAATTTAGTGATGTAGTAGAAAATTCGTTTTGTCAACCTGCTCCCAATCATTCTGATCTGATATTCTCAAAATTTCAGTCTTCTCTGGTGCATATATTCTCTGCATCGATATATAGATCTTCATTTTTCCTCAAGGAACCATCTTATCCCTTACTGGTACCGAGAATTTATATTAGTATTTTCCTCTAACTCAGGAAATGTAAAATAAAAAATAAATTTTTTGATGGAAAGGCTAAAATATTGGAGAGAGTATAGAAATAATAAAGATGTAAATCACCTGCATAAAAATTAAAGAAACCTTATACAGGAGTGAAAAGTGTGTAACGGAAATATGTAACGTAGTTCGATACAGGGAAGGAAGTGGATGATCATAAATTGAAAGAATAATTGAGATTTAAAAAAGCCAGGGTGAGGTAGATAATATTCAGTCATAATGATAAAACTTTATGAAATACTGTATTGCCATACCAAAAATTAAATACGCAAAATTCATGAGAACCATGGTTTACCTTTGATTAAAAAAAATTGTACCGTCTTCCGTTTAAGTTTAATTGAGGCAGAAAGTGATTTCTGTACAGTGATATTATTACAGTTGTGTATAACTGCTGACAGCTATTGTGTAAAGATGGGAGGTGTGCCAGATACATTACGCAAAAAGAGGATGTAACAATAGAATGAAGTGAGGCCATAAAAGAAATCAAACTATATTTTTAAAGATTTTTTGTGCTGTCCGATCGCTTATGGAGTTCTTCTGCAAGGGGATTAGACTGAGGCGCACTAAAGCACTGGCAGTGAAAATTGTTTCTTCGTACCACAATACTATACGTAAATTCATTCCGCATTAGCTCGATACTTGGCTCTGTCGAGAAGAATGAACTTAACCTTTTTGTTCATATCGCTTTAATACAGATATCATTACCCTTTTTATAAACAGGTGCACGCAACAGGAAAGAGAGTGCAACAAATGGAGTGTTGTGTTTAACAGAACAAGCTATCCGCGTGTGTACCAGAAGTATGTCTGCTGGATCAGAAGCGGAGGATGGTCAAGTGCGGCTGGGCGGGCGGTCTCCACTCGACGCTAAACGACGCCCACTGTGCACTAATGGCGCCGTCGCGACGCCCTCATCTAATTTGGCGCCCTGATGATGTCTAATGGATCGCGTCGACCATCGCCGGTAAAAGACCGTAAAATCCGTTGAGAGCAGCCGCGGGGCGGTAACGTCGTTTCGTCGCTGCAAGTGCTTTGTTCGGCGCATTTTACTTAGCACTCTCAGGGGAGTGGCCGCCTGCTCAGGCGTCACGGCCAGCCACTTCACTGCGGAGTCTCTTTCTGCCTTACAGCCGGTCCTCACATGTCTCACGCATCCCGACACGTTCCCAGAAATCCTGCAGCGCTGATTTTGGTTTCTCCTAAGGCGCGATGACGCATTTTCTCACTTACATGGATATATGCTCCGTTTCTAAGGTACAGAACGAGTGGGAGTGGGATGTAAAATCTTTCTTCACCGCTATCAAGCAGAAACTGTCTGATGACTAGACACTGTATCACTGCTATATGTTGGTTGTAGTGTACACCGGCAGCATTTGGATAACTGAGTGGCACGCGAACAGAAATTAGTCAGCCGATATTCGTGTGTCAGGTTCCAAAAATATTCAGAAATACAACTGTTTAGGTATTTTTATTTTAAATTGGAAGATCTGAGTTTGATGCACACATGCCGTAAGCTATTTTATTGGTTGTACAGCTTACCTTCGTTTATTATTCACGTTCAATACGACAAAAACGGATTATAAATCAATATTGTAAGTTAATATACATTGTAAGTCAGTACCGTTTTGATACAACAGATTGATTTTATTTAAATTAAACGGTTAATTTCCATTGATTTCTCATGTAATTAGTCCTTCTTTATGATTCAACTTATTACATTCTACCATTATTATTTTTAATCCGCTTAATAATTTGTTCTAAATTTATCCCCGAGTATCGCCACAAAAAATAAAACATAATAATTTGTTATTAAATAATCATATCTTGCTTCCTTGATCCAAAGATATTCCTCGCTAGCGACTTCATGCTCCAGAGACAATTTTTTTAACACAGGTCAAATATACGCGGACAAAACATTTAGACTGATTGGAAGATAACCTTTGATATTTCACAGTCAGTGACAGCGAGCAGGTGACTGTTAGTTTCTTACGTGCTGAACTCGCTAGTACTGGTTAGAGAACGTATTTTTCATTTAAAGATGTTTCTGAGTTGCGGTTGAATCCTGCAGTTGTTTCAATGAACATAAAGTGCCAAGTACACTAAAAGGCTATCGAATTATATTCTTGAAATATAAGACACCTTAACACTCGAGTAAGATACAACTTCCAGGCAGATCTGAATTTTGCAGCTGAAGATCCTCACTTCTTATGTCAATTGGACTGATACTGTCCATAATGCATGTAAAATCACAAATAAATCACTCTTAAACAAAATAAAATAACCTCAGTAATGTTAAGTGACATAGCATCATTCGCTCGCAACATTCGGTTTCTTATCTCTATTTGTACAGTTGGTACTAGCTGTTACCTGCAACTTCGCTCACGTGGGTTGCTAAAGTAGGGAACTCACGCTTAAAGCGAATGTGTCGTAGTTAACTCATCAACAGAAAGAGAGAAAAATAAAATAAAAAACTGTAATACGATGTACTCGCATGTTCAAATCTCTTTAAACTAAATGCGGCCAGTGCTTGAAACCTGGATATTAATCTGTGAACATTTTTATTCTTAATTTCTCAGCTTTCTGATTTTACATGGAACTATGTGTTGTACACTATTCGAAAGCCCATCGAATTGCGATCAGTAGTTTTTGCATGAATTACGTTTAAAAAATGTGCTATTTCGAGTAATCTTTAATCATAAAATTTCCAAATTGAAACATACCCTGGGATTTTTGACTGTACGGTATTGAAAGCGACGTGAAAATCCGAGCGGTATTTATTCTCGTGAACTTCGTTTATACCGACAAGTGATGTGCCGGATATCCGTATCCGCGGATATTCAAGGGGGAAAAAAGATCTTTATCCGTAAGCGTACCCATTACTTTTTTGTCTTTAACAGATCTTTAGTAAAAAATTTCACGAAGAACGTATATAAAATTTTAAAGATAGGTAGCAATGAAGTATTATTAACTTCAATACCAATTATTTTATATTTCTTAAATCTCATACGAGGAACATTTATATTACAAAAATTAAATATTTAAACATTTATAGTACTAGATTACCAAAGGTAACTGGTAACTTTGGTAAGTTGTAAGGTATTGTTTTAACTATCTTTATAGTGTGATCAGATCTCTAATCTTTGTAATTTGCTAACTGAAATTATTAGTAAGGGACCGAAAAAACGTTTACATCATGCAAAATAATCACTTTTACAGAAACTTAAAAAAAAAGTTATATTTAAAATTAAGTATTGGCAAATTATATTTCAAAAAGTGTTAATTGGAAGCTTTTTCTCCCAGAAATCTATTACGATGAGGATCATAAGTAATTCCTGCTGAACTGAAAAACTTCTCACTTGGAACGCTTGTTGCAGGTGACGATAAATACATATGTGCGAGCCATGTGTCGTAGACCTCCAAATTTTTTGTAATTAATCTAACAATATTTTAATGGATCTTGGTCTTTGAAAGTATTTTTTCATTGACATATTCCGCTAGCAAATTAGCAATCGTATTGGTTTTATGATTCATCTTCATCATCGTCACAATCTAACATATAGGCCATAGAGCCTTCTAAATTGTTGCTTTTCATACAGCGTTTGGTTTTTCTGTGCTAAATGCAGTTGTGATATTTGCTTCTGTTTCTGAAGCGGTAAGTAATTTCTGTTATATATCTTTGATGAAAAAGACACTAAAGAATTTTTTTTTGTAGAGTGGTACTAAAAAGGTTTACGAGTTCAGAAAAAGGATAATTTGATTCATTCTTCGCAGATTACAACAACTCATGAACGGTGAGTGTGCTGACGTTGGGATTTTTTCTCACTATCAGCAGGAATTTGAATCTCATCATAAATTTATTTAATGGTTGTTCTAGAGGAATAATGTCAGATATACAATGTGTCGGGATATCTCGCAAAACTTTTAAATCTTTTTGATTGAGTCAAACTTGTACTTTTTCTAATTCTTGCTTTGCCGTTGTAAAGTAATTGAAATGTCCTGCACTTTTTCTGCGTTTTATAAGTAATATGGGGATTGCATCAACTTTTGTAACCAGCGTCTATTAAAGACGCAGATGCAGCTGATGTGCTGTCATTTACGTCAGATAAAGTGCAGGCACGCTTCATGTTGGATCCTCCATCTCTTACCATGCAGTGCACAATCTGTTTCAGGATTTCCCACTCTTCAAGCATACTTTGAAAAATTGCTGAAATGCAATCTCCAGTTTGGCGTTCTTCAAGAATCTCTGCTTTTAAAACGATGTTTTTTCTTATAAAATCTTTTGTAACGTTGAGGATAATAATGAAATACATAACAAAGAAACCGTGCAGATCTCTTTTTCAAAATTCTTCAACACGTTCTTTATTTTCGATCGTAAAGTTTGCTGCAAATAAGTTCCGTAAAATGTTTCCCGCTTTTAGAACATAATTTGCAACAACATGACTCATCAATCGTCGGAACTCAAAATATTCTACGTGTTGAAAAGTTGAATCAGATGAAGCTATCATTTCTGCAATTAAATAGTCAATTTTTATTGATTTGGGTTTTCTTTGCATTCTTTTTTAAAAAAATCTAAATTCTCTTTTTACCGTTTGTAAAGACGTTCCCTACTGAATTTTTCCGTCAGCAATCTTCTTAAAGGAGTCTTTTTTTAAGAATAACTAATACTCTTGTGTATGTTTCCTCTGAAGATGATGTTCAACGAAGATGTACCTTTTTGGGAATGCATTCCGTCACTGATTTCGTATTTAGCAAATTCGTCATTTACTATTTTAAAAATTTCAATATTACACTACGAGACTGTTTTTGTAGACACAAAAAACAAAAACGTATGTAATCGTAATATAAACATAAACAAGCAAAATGCAACTTCAAAACTCGTGAAATAAATTTTATTTGATCAGCAAGTTTTCAAAAATTGCAATTGTTTCTTAAAGTTTTATCTGTGACTGAAGTTACTGCATGAACAATAAAGGTATTTGTTTTCATTTCCCCAACAATAACATGACACCTTCTGCGAGGAAAATAACTTATTTTAAATAAATATCGACTCTGATACCTAGATTTGAATATCGATGCGTTGCCCTAAAAATATCACTCATAAATATCGATATTTTCAAACAATATCGATATTTTATCAACAGCCCTACGTCTTACGTAACATTCGGGAGGACTTGTGTCAAATCGCGTCCGGCCGTCCAGACTGGGGTTTTCCGTGGTTTACTTCAGTCTCTAAGGCGAATGACGGGTTGATTCGCTACAAGGCCACGGCCGACTTCCCTCCCCCTTCCCTCCCCTGTAGATTAAGTCAGTTTAGAAGGGTCCACGAGGCCCTTAGCAGCCCGCCTCCCTGCCTTCAGCTGGGAGGAATGAATGTCATTAAAGCTTAAATAGGTGTTTTGATTCGTAATGTGTACTCTGGTTAACTACTTGTCTCATTAGTGTGGAGGCGATGTTTACGAACATATTCTCTCACAACTGATCTCAATCTTCGTCCTAATGGTTGAAACAAGTTTTCAATCATTGCCGTCTAGATTCCAGAGATGATCAAATCATAATAAATCAAGATTGTGAGGATGCATAATTATGTATGTAATCAACTATCAATGCAGTATATAAATTGGGGCTTGAAGATTTACTATTAAAAAGCAGAATATATTACTAATGATCTGAATCAATTGAACATTGATGGAATTCAAATTAAAAATATAAATAATTTTTGCTACTTGGGTACAATTTTAGAAAGAGAGGGAAAATCAAACATGAAACGTAATAAAAGAATTACTATTGGACTTAATTGGACTTATTGGAGAGTATAGTTTTATATGGATCGGAAACCTGGTCAATTATTCAAAAACATACTAAGAAGTCGAAAGCACTAGAAATGGATATCTAATGAATACCAGCAAGAATTTCGAGTAATTAAAAATAAAGGAATATTGAAACAAGTCTGTTGGAAGTGAAGGAAGAAATTTATTACATTATATAATGATAAAGATTGGAATGTATTGCCATGTAAGAAGAATGAAAGATACTAGAATACCAAAACTTGAATAGAAATGAGAAGTTTAAGGAAAAAGACGAGGACGATCCACTCCAAAATTTAGACACAGCAATAACATGATGGAATTTCATGGAGAAATATTTCAAGAATATAAAATGGAGTTCTATATTCCAAGTTTTTATTGTTATGTTGCAGGTAAACCTCTTAGTAAAAAATGATGACATACCGGTGGATCGTAAACTCAGTCGCTGACCGTTATAGCGTTATTTGATTACGGTGTACGGTGAATGTCCGTCGACACTCATCCGATTTCGTACGTCGTTGCTAAGTGTTGGCCACAGCTGATGGGGCGGTCCTTTGTAGCGGGGACTGGAGTCCTGCGAAGGGCGGTTTGGGACAATGGGCAGACGAATAGTCGCCCATCTCTCTCCGCTAGGCAAGAGATGTTTTTCTTGTCACTTCCCCGATTTTTCTCCCATATTGTAGCGCTTTCCTGAGTGCACGCTCTAAATACTCGAGGAAGAAGATCTTCGCTCGGGTAATGCACAGAAAAACATGTTAACGATTTGCGCTGCGGTTTTGGTCGATCAGATTCCCAGGTAGCCGATGTTTTTCTTGTCACTTCCCCGATTTTTCTCCTATATTGTAGCGCTTTCCTGAGTGCACGCTCTAAATACTCGAGGAAGAAGATCTTCGCTCGGGTAATGCGCAGAAAAACATGTTAACGATTTGCGCTGCGGTTTTGCTCGATCAGATTCCCAGGTAGCCGCTAACTGCCTTCTGGCTGATATCACGGAACATAGAGATGAGCAGCCGAACAAACTTGGCAGCATTCTGACAGTACCCAAATATCGTCAGTAGTCTGCATTTTATTTGAAATTTTTAGACAAATAAAGAAGACATTACACTTAGTATGTATTGAAGTTGGTGCCACAAAACTCTGTACCACTCTCCAAGTTTTCCATCCCGGGTTCGCTTTTAGAACTCCTTGTAACTTGTATGAAGTATTCTTTTCGTAGCTCCAAAAGCGGTGATCGTTGTGGTTACAAAGCTACCCCTTCTGCTAGAACATCTGTATGTAATCATATCGTCTTCGTCCCTATTAGAACTCCATAGGAATTTTTCAAGTTTTTCAATGGTAAGATTTAGAGTTAAATACGGCACAGGTTCGTATTTCATACACATTAGGTAACGAAATCATTTTCTGTACCTATAATCTCCTTTTTGTCTCTTTTAGACTTTATGGAACGGTTTGTTTGTTTGTTGTTTAAATCGACATTAAGATATCCAAAGATTTTTAACTGAAGAAATTTGTCAAATCAGGCCTCGCGAGCATGACCTGTGATTGTAAAAACTCATTTTCTGTCTCTAAATTTTTTTTCACTTTTATACTCTGTGCAAAGCATTTTTTATTTAAATCTACCTTAAGAGTTGTTTCTATTAATTACTGCTTTGTATGTTATTGAGTCAGTGACCACGAACCTAACCTAGACTCCTTTTTTTTCCTATGGCTTTACACCTCGTCGACGTCGTGGTCACTAGAGGTGGGATGGGACTAGGAACAAGGAAGAAGGAATTCAGCTATGACCTTCTGAAGGAAGCATCCCGGCATTCACCTGGAGTGATTTGGGTAAACCATGGTAAATCCAAATCTGGATGCCCGGAAGAGGATTCAAACTGGTGCCTAGACTCCTGACAATATTTAAAAACAATCAGGAGTCTTCACCTAGTTTTTTTATTTTTTTTTTTCAATCCAAGATGGGGATGACCAGTAGCCTGTTACCGTGATCGTGCATTCAGCCTCCGTTGTGCCCACTATTCTAGCAGACGGTTAGAAGACTGGTTATCTGTCTGAACTGTGATAAGTATTATTTTTGATGGTTTATTGTGTAGTGACAGAGTCGGGAATTTGCGGACTGACCTAACATTTGCCTCGGTGAAACCGCTAGAAAACCTTGATCAGACGGGCCTCTACATCCAGCATTATGCTTGAATGCGGGATTGTAGTTCCTTTTTGTGAAGTATGGCGACGCTTTAAGGCGCACTGTCCCGTTCACACCAAGAAGTGTACGTCAATCAATAGTGAGTCTCATTATTAATGAAGACGCTGTCCTGCTTAGCAGTACACAGAATTTAATAGTGTGCCCTATTATTATTATTATCGTATACTAAAGTAAGAAAATACAAATTATTAATCAAATAACTAGAACTAGGAATTGGAGCCATCTTCTGACAACTCGTCCGGCTTGCGTGAGCAAGCCTCCAGGTACCAGGGCTGAATAACCATTCACAATGTGGTCGGTGGTTTGGATACCTCCACAGTCACACAGTACATTTTCATAGAGCCCTCACTTATGTGCTGATGCATTGCACACACCATGTCCTCCTGTGCGACACTGTTCATTTGGCTTCAAAGCAGCCTAGTCGGGTCAATTCCTGAAACACGGGTTGTCGGCTCTTTCACAAACCCACAATTGTGCGGGCTGTTGGCTTCCCACGCACTTATCCTCTCTGTATTGAAGTCAAAGTTGTTATCCCTAAGCTTAGCTGCCTCCATGTAGTCGGGTCTCTTTGAGTTTAACGTTGTGCGAAGCAGGTTGAGAAGGTCGCTATGCAGATGTTTTCTTCCATTCTTTCCAATTCTCTAAGCAGTATCGATTTTCGCCGGTGGTTTGGTGGAGGAATGCAGGCTGGATACTGGGGTAGAACTAATGAAATCACTCAGTGTTCTCTTGAGTTGGGTGCCACCATTAGCAGTGGGAACATTAGTAAGCCAGTATTCTGCTGCGGAGACAGCCATGCCATGGACTGTTCCTTGAAGGAAGTGCGCACGAGCACCCCGTGACGTTCCAGTCAGTTTCTTCGCAAACGTCTACACGGGCCTTCACTTCCTCTCGAAAAAAGAGATACATGAGACAAACATGAGCATTCAAAAAACAAACAAACAAACAAACAAACAAGCAATAACATTAACAGCTCTCTTTAGTGCTTAGGCAACAACATCCGGAAGTGCCATTTTTATGTAAAGAGATTGTCCATAGAGAAATGTGATGTCGTATTAAGCTGATAATGTAGCCTAATCCATCAATACTGCCGGAACTGAGGCAGTAATCCCCCGCTTCGCCGAATGCAGTTATCAGAGGTAAGCTCTTATTAACACTGTTTCGAAATGAGATTCATCATTAAATTTCATAACTGTAAAAAACATAACACTTTGTTGCTCTGAATATACAATTAATGGCACTGTCGTCAGAACGGGAGATTCCACTAAATACCTTGGTGTAACAATTAGTAATAATGTGCCGTGGAATGAGCATATTGAGAATGTAATTGGAAAAGCAAATCGTATGCTCTGATTTCTAGATTGTAATTTAAAACAGTGCACGCCGAAAGTTAGATCGGTTGCGTACAAAGCACTGGTGCGACCTCATTAAAATATTGTTCTTCTGTAGGGAACCAACAACAAAAGCTGTTAATGGAAGAATTGGAGAATGTCCAAAGAAAATCAGCCCGATTCATGATATAGCTGAATGAAAAGCGTAAGTGTGATGTTGATGGAGTTAGGTTGGGAAGATCTGGAGCACCGAAGGCGTTGTTCTCGACAGAAACTAATTGAATAATTGACGATTGACCTATTTCAGGATGACAGCAAACACATATCACTACCAGCAACATTCATAATATGAGAGAAATCAGGGCCTAAACCGACCCATTTTTTCCAGCAGTGATTATGGGCTCTAATAAAAAGAGAAAACCTAGAATCCGACAGGAGTAGGTCTCGAGAAACCTCTCGTGCCCTCCTGATCTGGGTTTTCCATGATTTTGTCATATTGCTCCAGGCGAACGCCGGGATGGTTCCTCACAATTGCCCATGGGCGCGTCCTGCCACATCCCGTACCGTAAACCGTGGATAGTTTGGGGCAGCGGGGCAAATTTTGGAACACTTTCCTTTTTTTCAAGTGTTTTAAATATCCTGCAACCGACAGTTGTGAAGCATTATAGCTTTGCTAACGTCATTCGAAGTGTTATTTTTCTCTGCTATACATCAGCAGTTTTTCGAATCTTTGTTCACCATGTTTCATGAACGGTGGCCATTTTTAATTTAGAGACGATTTTCAAAGTGCTCTGTTTCAACAAGAAATACATGCCCTGGTTATCGTTTTAGACAATAATAAAAACTGTAACCTGTAATATTATAAATTTTGGCAATGTTTCCTAATCTCGAGACTTCCGCGGAGCAACATTGGGACAGCATGAATGCAATTGAACTGATAGTTTACCGATAATTTGTGAGGCACATTATATTTCCTCTAAATGAAGTAAAGTAAGAAGTACTGTTTTCAGTACCAAATAAAGATAATTGAGGCATGTTTAGTGGCGTTATTCCCTTACAGCCTCCTCCCAATTTTTATCTGATAAAATTATAAGATCAATGAAGAATTAAATTGGAAAAAGCTCTAAATTTGATTTAAACTGAATCATTATTTAATCTGACAGGTCGCTTTGACGGTGGCATTAGTTACTAATTCTTCTAACAATCGTAGAAAGTAATAAAAATTCTTACTTAAAAAGAATTTCTTATATTTGAGAATGCAAAATATGTGCTCTGTAGATAACGTTAAATACAGACTTTCAAATATTTACTGATAAATCCTCAATCAAGCACATCATCCAAAAAGACATCTGAAGTCTCCCAAGTTTGTTAAGAGGATGACCATTAATTACTTGAAGTGAAATAGGTTGTCCTGCAAAATCTAACCAAGAGGGGGGGGGGGGGGGAGGGGGGAGGTGGTTCGACGGATATCTCACATCTTTTTAATTACGATGTCAGTCAGTAAGGGGGGCGGGGGGTACTATGTTCGACCAGATCTCCATATCTCACCACAGTGGGTCGGGTCCAACATTCCTGAAAAACACCTCACGTCTTTAGTGGTCGAAACCTAAAGAGATAGGCAGAAGAGCGTGTCAAAATATTTATGCCGAACGCTTTGCAACTTCAGGGGCAGAGAGGGGGGGAAAAATCTTCAATCCCTAAAATGTACCTTATATGAGACTGAATAAAATTACTGTACTCTGACTTTTCCAATTGATTTTAACCAAATAAAAATTACTATTCCCAAAATTTCCTCACTTCATGAGGCAACTTTGGTATATAAACGGAAGGTAATTTCTGTATAAAAAATAGTCGTAATTTTTTTGGTAGTACCATTATTCGAAAGAGGAAGGACAGATCTACCCAAATAATTCACCTTAATTTTACAATATGGCACCGTTTTCCCTGACTTCTTACAAAAAGTAAAAAAGAAAAAAAAAGTGTACCAAAGTAGCCTCGGTTTACGGTATATCCTTTCCGATTACACATTAGGGTAGCTGCAACGCAACCTCCGCCACCCATTTTTAATGAATCGCGGAGTAAAAATAATAACAATAATAAAACACGTAGTAGGTACAATAATAACATACCAGTTGCTTAAATTTTTTGATAAATCAAAAATTTAAGCAACTGGTTAGCTGTTATTGTACCTAATACGAGTTTCACCGTTGCTGTAACGCAGCAATGCTCAAGATTTTAATAATAAAACATATATTATCCCTGTACACAAATCCCGTATTCATTGAGCGAGTTGGTTGCAGTTGGTTATGAATTATTGTGTGTGTGTGTGTGTGTGTGTGTGTGTGTGTGTGTGTGTGTGTGTGTGTGTGTGTGTGTGTGTGTGTGTGTGTGTGTGTGTCACCGTCGACGTTCGTGCAGCCCTGCGGAGCGCGTGCCGGTGGTTTTTCCGACCTCTGCGGCCGGGGCATTACATCGCATCACGGCGTAGTGCCGTTGGAATTCCGCTCATCAGCGATGCGGCGGCGAGCGGCTATAATTATTTGTGTGCGGCGATGGCTGCGGTCGCGCTGATTTACTGGACACCACGCCGCGCTGCCGACCAGGTATTCCTGCCGCGGGCGCACTCTCCTGTTAATCGCGCACTCTCTGCTTGCATAACCTCGTCAGCATCTGCAGACCCCCGGGCGCGTTTCAGGAATGCCAGAGGTAACTGACGTTATCGACTCGCAATTTCACCAGCAGTAATTACTGTTGCATCCGCATATAACTCTTGACGCTGTAAAATAATTACCCACTTCCCTCAGCTTTGCCTTTGGTCAGACTACATTTTCCAAGCAACCGGCAATAACGCTTTACCGAGAGTTTTACAACAATTGCTTACTGCACTAGTGTGTGCTAGTATACCTACAATATTTCAGGTCTATTAAACAAATACGATCATGAATGTTTCATAATCATTTAAAAACGTAGAAAAATTAGCGTCGAACTATTTCGAATACTTATTCCTGTCGAAATCGACTTGCATAGAAAATGCCACAAAGGTAAAAATAAACATAAAATTAACTAATGAAATATAAACCATCATGAGAATATGCTAAACAGAAAGGATACGTTAAGCATGTATTACGAAATTCCTAATTCTCTCTACTGTTTGCAGGAGTATTGATTTCCCTCTAAACTTAGAGAGAGATAGCATAGTAATAGGAAATGAATGCCAGGATCATTCTTGATCTGCGCTCTGGCTCTACACTAACTGACGTTCAGAATTCATTTTTCTGATTTCATTTCACCAAATACTAGTACTCTGCTGTGATCTAATTGAACAAAAAGCAATTTGTACATTTTTGTATCTAAGACAGAATTGAAAAACGATATAATTTTAACACAATTTAAATTTAAAAACCGATTCACCAACATGACTATTAACTTACTGCAGAGAACGATATTATTCTCCTAATGATGTCACTCAAATCTGACAACAGGTATTAAATTAAAGCATTCGATTATTCGTGTAATTGGAGATCACACGTGGTATTACATATCGTCTCTCCTCTTACAGAAGTCATGAAGAAAAAAATATTTGTTATTAGGTAGAGAACTATAGTGAATAACACCGAAGAAGCAGCACTGCAGCTTCATTTTATAATTTAAGGATCTGAACTACGTTTTATAACCATGTGACACTGCTGTCTGAGTTACCAGCAGTTTGAAATGCCTCGTCTACAGTGACCGGTGGAAATTTATCATTTCAAATCTTCAAGAACTAAGTTTCTCTCGGCGTTAAGAATTTATGAAATACTCTGGGGTAACTAGCCGAGTTAAACATGTGCTATCATACGCTATTTCGGCGATCACATTCACGGTCGCCATCTTCTGGTGAAATTTCAAATCTTAATTCCACCCCCCCCTTTTCCGCACAAAAATATATACAAGTGTAAGGGTGATCGTAAACTAAATTCTGCCTCATCGAGAATCTTACGGAGAGTACTTTGCACCGAACCTGCTTTCTGGATGGTTGCTGAGGTAATCTGCTTTGTGAACCTATCTTGAATTACGATATTGTATGGAAGATTGCAGTATTTTTTAACACAACTGCCAGTTCCTAAACAGCGAAGCGCTGTTCTCCTTGAAGTTCAATTTGAAATAAATTAATACTGCAGTATCTTAGGATGGTGTTTCCGTTTGGTGATTTATGCTCTGTGTTTCACTAGCCGACGGTAATGCCACGGAAGTGTTAGAGCCCCTAAACTGGACCATAAGCATCAAAGGTCCAGTAAACAAAAATTTAAGTCCAGTCATTCGTGTAAATCTGCCCTCACAGAAGACCAGTTTGAATCAGAAGCATCGTTGATATCCGCGTAAATAATGTTTCAGCAATTTAAACCAAAATACATGCACCCAAAAAGGTATAATATCCCAAACGTTACGTGTATTAAACGACTTTTACAATCTTGAGATATCATAAAATATTTAACTTAATTTTCTATATTGAAATTTCGGTTGGAGAATTACGTAAGTTTGTGTTTCAGAGCTGAAATCTAGATCTGAAGTTTAGATTAGTGGCAATATTTGCGTAAATTATTTAAAACAACATAAATTAATAAAAGTGTGTGGTTTATATTTATTTGAAAGATTGAAATTTTCCCTGTAGAGAGCATACATCAAACCTCACTGTTTTTACCTGTACCACGAGTGCATGGAAAGTAACTGATATTATATTTAGCATTCAGCGTTTATGACGAACATGATAGGAGAAAGACAGCCATCGCTTCAAAATAATGCATAATCTATCTTCAGGCGCGCTATATTCTCGGGGTTAATGCGCCGTACATTACCATACATTAAAACAAATAAATTAAATAATAAACTGCTTAAGACTGCAAAAGGCTTTATTCCACCGGATATACAACATATTCAATGAATATTGACATAATTCTGTTGAATAATCGGGAAACGGAAGGGGCGACCTGAATCGCGACGTTATTTAAACCGAAAATAACCCTATTCATCGTTAGTCTGGCATGTTACATACAGGCTCATTATAGATTCAAATTTAATCAAAAAACGTGTCAGTGTCCTGTTTTATATTTGACGGACTGATGCGACACAAAATGGATTAAAATTTTTCGCTGGTGGTAATACCGGCGCATCACTCACCCCGTGGCTCTCCTCGTAATAAAGGCCTCGTTTGCACTGAATTTTATAACTTCACAGAATGACACTATGTGAAATGTATGGTTAATAAGTGCAGTAATTGCTAATGTCGGTTAAACAGATTTAAAATCTTCACTTAACATTTATTTAAATTGCGACTTGATTCTTGTCTGTCCTGCTATATCAATAAGACCTGTTACGGGAATATTTTGGCTAAGATCGAGAAAACAGTTGCACACGAAATTTGTCTGAACCGATGTTGAAAGTCGGCGGGTAAACGGAAGGTTGTTAACAGTCATTTTATTAGGTGAAAATTAACTTCTTTCGATGATGGTTACTAGACACAACGTCTGCCAGACAGATGCACCAAAACTCGTATTTACTTTTGCTTGTTACAGAGGAGTTTCATTCAAATTCCATCCAAGTAGATCAATTACCAACTTTACTCATTAAACAATCTGGGTGTGAGTCTAGGAAAAATAGCAAACTTCTTTAATGAAGTAACCCGTTATTATTCTTGAATAATGTTGGAACATAGAGGAAATCGTACGATAGGGTGAAAGGAATAATCTTTGGATGCAACTAGCAGCGATCGCTTGGTGTCTATGCCAGAAACCACATAATGAGAAAACAAACATTTGGAGACTGGTTTCTCTTTCATTTCAGTGGTGGTAAAACATTTTTACAATTATCATAACATAATATCAATATAAATTTGGTGAGTAATTAGAGATGAACGTTTGAATTAGTACGAACGATTCGCAATTTCTTAAGACTATTGATCCTTGTCTCCTGCCTAATTTATCAGTTACTAATAATGTGGGTTTTTATAAGGCTTGACTTAAACAACTTAAGAAAATATTTTTGTTTTTGTAGAAGCTTAAAATCAACTAGGTGTCCCATGCGGAAATTTCGCCAATGGTATACAATAAATAGAGAGGTTGCTGGTTTGTGTTAGGATGAAAGAATAACTAACTCATTTGTCGACTGAAATAGGTTCTTAGTAAAACGCTTATATAATACGAACCAATTAGAAACTATGAAATGTTTCCTTAACAGAAACAAGAAATATCCGAAAAGATCGTCAGTCTTGAAAACGCACACAGTATATCAATATCTCTGATATATTCCGTACAGCTATCTAGCGGCAATGCAATCTCTCCTTACCGATGCAAGCGCTGCCTAGCAGCTTGAGTCTGAACTATCGCATACCCGTGACCTTGATTGTTCATTAATTTGTCATTTACGGGTTGAATTTCTAAAAATTTATTTTTTAATTAATGATGTTAGCAATGGTGAGAACTTAATCTATAAATGATACCTCATTTATAGATTTTGGTTAAGTTAAACGGAGAAACATGGTTCATTAAAAAAAGCCTCTTAGAAATAATATGTATTATGTAATCTTCAGTCAAATAATATAACGTTACTGGTGTTGGTTCTTCGTAACATGAAACTTTAACAGCAGATCCCTGAACGAAGTCGCATTAGTGTAGACATTGAGTAATCGGTGCTAACCAGCGCGTGCCCCTGAGTGGCATGCTGACACGCACAGCGCCGTGACCCCGCGCCGCGGCGCAACAATCAATACTGTGGCAGTCGCAGCCGCCGGCCGGCCGGACGGGCGGCTATTACCGCTAAATTGCGGCCACCGGCGGCAACAACACGCGGGGCGGGGCGTGGCGTCTTCCGGCCGCAGCCCCGTCACACACACCCCGTTACGCCACCTCTCACACAGTCATATTCAACATTTGGCATCCTCTATACTGTCCTACCTAATACTTTCATACAACCAAAGCATTAAAATAAGTGTCCATTTTTTTCACACAGTTAACGCGTGATTCTCAGAATGCGTTATTGATTCTTCGATGAATCTGCGTAGCGAAGTACCGATTATTTTCTACTTAATTTTCTACGCTAATTGTTTTAAATGCATATTGTTATATACATATCATTACAGTTATTTCTGTGTACAAGTTATGAAAGTGGACTGGTTACTACAAATTTTATAAAAACTTGTTTAACCAACTTTCGTAACTTTCGATATTTTACAGTTTAAGTTCTGTCACTTCTTTTGCTTAAATTAACTTTACCACTTGACTCGTGTGTAGATCTATACTTCACCGATTGTCGTATGATGTCTATTATAAATCAAAAATGATTGAGATGTAAGGAGCCAGACCTATTTTCCGCAGCTAACACTAATGACATCGTAACAAAACCACAGTGTTCCCTTGTCAAATCATCATTAAACTGAAATAGAGTTTTAAATCATAGTCAACTTCACACGAACACGTAGATACACAACTTCACCAAACCAAATTACTACTATTACTACAAAAATCTTTATTCCCCAATAGTTTTTGTTGTGAAATTTACATACTGCTATTCATGTCTCCGAGGAAGATAAAGGGTAAATTTAATTCAGAGATTGTCTTTAGTATTCGACCCTTTATCAGAGACATTCACACTGGCTCACAAGTAAAACTTCTTGAAAAATGAAAATGCCTTGTTTCCTCGAAATCAACATTTTTTTCTGCTCGAAGCAGTTTCTGCACAGTTTGATGTGAGAATATTCTCTTATTATAAATGATTATCAATCTTCATGGTAATATTAACATTTATATCGGCGATGTAATATTGTAGTGTTTTAGGATACGATACGCTTGGGAGAGCAGACGTCATTCTTGTTTCATACTGCTATCAGAAGATACCACTCACATTTATTTATGGGATGAAACATAATACAGTTATCGTTTTTCTTTTTAAGGTTCTCGTGAAGATATTTATTTCTCACTTAATACATTAAATATGATCAGAACAGTGATGCCTCATTTTGGCACTTTGTAAATGTTTACAAGGTTGTGTCCCCAGTCGGTAACCAAAGACTAGATTGCGGGAGACAAAGGTGATTAAATTAGGCATAACTATATGGCGCTTGGAGCTGGTACAGTAGTAGTATATCCATTTACTTTTAGCTTACTTATTACTTCAGACAGGATTCATATCCGAACTCAATTACTTTTTTTCGACCATTACTTCTAGTTACTGTCGTACGCTGATGTGTTATTCTTCTCAAAACGTTATAAAATACATTTGTGGTGGGAGAGAGGGGGGGGGGGAACTGTGAAAGAAGTTTTACGTCACATATCACATATTGGTCACTCTTTTGCCTGAAGCAACTTGTACGCTACTTCTGTTCCTTTTTCGAAGCAAAGTTTGCTGACTTCGTTTTCTGCTACATTGCGACGCTTGTGTGTGAAGTTTCAGTTGTTCCACGTGTTCTTGCACACGTTACAAAAGTCTGCAGCTCTGCTCGAGTTATTTCCATCACTCAGTCACATCGAATACTACAAATACATAGAACATTTTATAATTCAGGGTGCCTTCCCTAAGAAAATCGCTACATTCGCATCGGTAAAATAATCGCCAATCTGGTAGACTCTTTCGTTTTTTCTGCTAATTTCTTCGATATGATTATTTGACCGACAGTATGAAAGATGATAGAAACGTTTCATTTATCTTTTTGTGTCTGTGTAAAGCTACTGCAGTTTACCAATACTGAGATATAACAAAAAGCAATTGCGTTATGAATAAATAAATCTCGTTATATATCTTCTTACTTTCCTTAATTGCTGTTAATTCTGCTTTACATTAAGAATTCTTTCACACAATTGTGACAATTAAAGTTGTGACTCAGTTGTAAATAGCTGTGCGATTTGACTAGATAAGTAACAACTGTAAGAGTTTAGCTTCGCCAGCAGTGGAAGCGACGCTCCTCTCTCGCTGCCACTTGTCGCTCCCACACACCCGGTTACCCCAACCAAATGGGAGGGCACGCTGCTATTGACAAACGACTCAGATATTTTCTGCGGAAGAAAGTTGCAACCTTCGATAAGTCAGCAGTGCGGTAGCTGGTTCCCAGGCGTTCCTGATGGTAGCATGTTGGAGAGTTTGATTTACGAAAATAAATTTGAGTGGGATACTCGGACCATTTCCGTTTGTCGGATTACTACTTTACATTCGTCAGTCAACTTGGTAATAACATACGTACATATAAATAAAGAAAGATTTAAAGGTTTTCTGCCATCCGATAACGTGTTGAGGGTCAGTTCAATTTCATCTAAAGGAACTTCTTTCACGAAATAGCATCTCCGGTCAGTGCTAATGATTTTTGTAAATCAGTGCACCAAAGTTTCGTCGCATAAACTTTCAAGTAAATGACTCAAAATTAATTATTGGAAGAATTTTCATTTATTTTTGGCGTTTTTTTCTGGGATCTTGTTGTGACAACATCACACCCTACTAATCATTATTATTTTGCTTAGCTATTGGTGTATGCTTATAAGTAATTATACTAATGTATTAAATTAATTTGTTTCGTCGTAGGATTCCTTAGTCTGTAGTGTGTATAGTCTCTGGGGGATAGAATAGGTTAGATCTTTGCCTGTTGCGATTGCAAGCAGCAGAAAGTCGTGCGCGGATTGTAGCAAATCATGCATGTGTTTCTGAAGCTCCGTATTATGGAGAGGGTTCAAAACATTGTAATGTGTTAAGAAGTGATGTTATGCATGTTGAAATAATTTTGCTAATGAAAGCAGTTGCAGAATAAATCGGATTTTTTGGAGAAGTGATTTTAGTTCCTTCGTAACAATAGTTCTTATCATTTTCGGCTGATGAAATTAATTGGCAGTGTTCTAACTTCAAAATTAAATGAGCTGCAGCTTAAATGTATTAGAGATGATAGGGACTTTCTCATCCATAACAACCTGAAAATTTCCTGGAGAATGGAAATAGAGAATCTGATATTTCGTGGGATGACTGAGCTGCGGAAGGCAGCTAATTAACCACTCTAACAAGGAAAGCTCAAACTATGAAGCGTTAATAGATTGGTGAAATTTCAAATATACTAGCTAAATGCACGGCTTTGAGGTGGCTAGACAAGATATTTTATTAGAAATATTATATGTAACTCAAGAAATTAAATAATAATCATTAGTATTCTAATATTTAAACTTATTATCAAAAACCGTGTTTTTATTTTGTTGAAAAAAAAATACCTTGGCACATTTATAATAAGACGAAATCTTTAATTTATAACAAAAAATCAATTTATTTAAATTGTTTTTAATCATACGCAACAAAAAAAATCGAGTTTCAATATGTTTTTTACTCTTTAACATACTGGAATTTTTAATATTGCTAATCCTGTCGTAAGAAAATCTTCTACTTAATTCTAGGCCTTCTACCCTCAGTAGCTCAAAATTCGTTAAAACAACAGAAGTTTATTTTTCATCAATATCTACAACAACTTTATCCAATTTTAAGCCTTGACATTTATGAAGTGTGATTACGAAAGCAATTGTAACGGAAACTGGTTTCTTCAACAATTGATATTCCCTATTTTAAAAAATTTTGTTGTCGGTGGAATCGGAACACAATCACTATTTTCGTAAGATGAATGAAAATAATTATTTAAAAAGAACCATTATCATCCGTTGCATTTCATGAGACGAACTTGGATTTTCTTCATAAATAAAATTTTCAATTTAATCTTAAGCTCCATTTACTAATCCTTTTTCGACACATAACTTTGGATCCGATAGACAAGATTTAAATGGTTACAGACTACCTAATAACTCAACATTCTATGATTTTGCTGCAGAACAGTTATGAATAGCTGTAGTATAAGAAACAGATTGAACAAATTGTTTTAATTTTTGCTGATTAAATTGTTTTAGATTTTTATTTGTTGCAAATAGTCTAATTCCATCGTTGGTAAACTTACATTCTCGTAATGTAAAAGTTTGTAGACTGTTTGCCATTGATTTTTAATAGTTTTCAATTGTACTATCACCATTCACAACAGGATCAAGTATATCTCGTAATATTTTTTCAAGATTAATTTTTTGGAATGATACGGATACGTAACAATATTTTTGATTACTTGATGTGTATAATAATTTTCGTTCTAAGGGGAATTTATTTTGCTGAATTTAACCACAGTAAAGTAGTTCGTCATTAACTGTGCGATATCCGTACTGTGTGACATCCCCAAAAATATACATAACCAATCCACCAAATGATTAATCTTTACTAGAAGGCATAGATAGTTCTTGGTAATAGCAAATCAATTTTTCGTGTAAGGCTACACCCAACCATACTCATTTAATGTATTTCATGTATAAATAGAAAGTTACAGTCATGAATTTGCACTTGAAATTGAGCAAGTGAATGTATACCGAGTTCTCTAGATACTTTATTTGCCGCTATTAAAAGTTTGGAATGTATTGTTGAGCAATTTGTATTAACAGCAGCAGCGAAATTGTTATTGGCCCTTATAGTCTCATTTTTAACTAAAGGATCACGTAAAGTCATTTGAGTCGTGAGAAAGTTTGCCAGAAAAAAAACCCAAAGAATTGAAGAATCACAGAACGTGTGTGATATGAACCTCGACCGGTTGGGTAATGTACCAGATAACGGAAATATTATCATACTAATCGAATTACTTACAAAAGTTTAAACTTCATTTCTGTTTAGAAATTTCCTAAAATTTTCACTTGATTTGGCCTTCAAAGATTTGTACACTATATACAGAACGTGTGACTTCATTGTGATGCATATTCACTTTGAGATGAACGAAATTCTCTACCGGACGATGTAAATGATTTCTTGCAAAATAAATAAATAAATAAAAATAATAATAAACTATGGACGTGTATTATTTTTGTGTTTTCAGTAGAAGAATAAATTTTTTGTTTTAACGTTTCTGCTTCTTGAATATTTGAAGCCTGGTTAGATTGACAGAAAGTGTGTGTCGTGTTTAATGCGCCTTGTTGTTTCAACGGTACAAATTATCCTCAAAAAATTACTATCAGCTGTGAAAGTTACACAAGCCTCGAATATCTTGTACACTATTCGTGATTTCACTAGACTACACCAAAAAACCATGACACCTAATTCCACAGCAATAACACAGAATACAGGTATACGCAGCCCACTGCTGACTGCCTGATTGTTGAACATTTCCAAATGGCGGGACTCCGGCAAACTTTGCCGACAGAGATGTAATTATTACGCAATACTGGACATTCGATGTGAGAGGGGAACTATACAGAAAAACACACAATATTTTTTTTATCATATGGTGATGAAAACAGCTTTCATTGAAACAGTTTACCGAAAGAAGTTAGTAGATAGTTTAATCGTTGGCTCGGTATCGTTGACCGCGGAGCCATTATCTCTGACGCTTTAAAATGCAGACAGTATGTTTCTCCCGATAAAGCGTTTTCAGAACCTCCATGTATTTTGAAGATATAATTTAAATATTTAGTAAGGTTCTCTCAACAATTCAGTATGTGGCAACGTTATTTTCGATTAGAATTGTTTTTCACAAAAATTCTACAGATGGCGGCACTTTACGCATCTGGCAGGTGGCATCATGCTACATTCAATATGCAAGGTTTATTACTAATAAACATTATTGCAATAAATTTTTTTGCAAAAATAATGGTTGAGGACATATCCAGGATTAAATTTGAATTATTATATTCAATTTCACGTCTAGAGTTGCATTAGTATTTTTTCCGAAACGTGTAAAATCGTCGCTTAGTGTAAGGCCCTAATTATTTTTTATCGCCACCATTTCTGTAATTTGATCGTATCTTGCAGATCCTGACACTATTAATATAAACTAACCTTTAGTTAATTATTATTTAGAGAGCTCACTATTGTTATGTGCCTATTGAGGGAATCAAACTCGATTTTATGTTGTCACTATTTCACTTCGTTTGAATCAGAAATTGTGGCATTCCTTTGTTTCTCTCGTCATTTAACACAATATCAAAATCATTTATCATAATATAGTGCGAATCGCTGAAAAACAAATTATGTGTTACTTTACTTCATACCTTTACTAACTGAAAGGGACGAATAAAATGATAATATAAAACCAGTGTGCTAATTGTAAAATTTCAGCTCATAATTCCGATGATTCCTTGTTTGTAAAGTGAAAGTTAAAGTTTCTACGTGGATTTCGGGAATATAACTGAAAGGTTACATGATGTTTGCAAGGTTGACGTCCTAGCTGGCGTGACTAAAAAATTTAGACTGACATATGTTATTAATTAAAAAGTTTTATTCCTGCCTCTGTGGTTGTCGACAGGCTTTGCAGCGTTAGGTTTCCTGCCCATCATTTTCTGAGATGCTTATATTGCTGACCTGAGTTGAGTGAATACACACCGGCTAAATGAGAGCCGTTGCAGGATGCAATGTAATCAAATTACAGCTTTCACACAGAGTCCTGTCCGGCAGATTTGGTGGCCTGGATCCGGCAAATAGAGCCGGTATTGAACCTGACAGTCGGGTGAAGCGATGGCTCTTTCCTGATGCTACTTTTCCACACTGGTACCAGTGACAGTGAGGTATTTATATCGTATAATCCCATTCACCACAAACTTCCTCATTTAAAATTAGTAAATATTTGCAGAATGGTCTAACATGGATTGAGCTGATGGAGGTTAAACAGTGTTTGTGGGATAGAACAATCAACTGTTTTTTGTGAACAGATATAACATCCTTTCCAGGTTCCTCAGAGCCAACAGAAGATGTACCAAATATTTTCTATTTATTAAATACTTTCCGTATTTCCTTATAAGATATAAAAATCCAAAGAAATAACTTTTGTTGAACGCTGCACACATCTTTCTTTGCCAAAATTTAGTAGCTACTGCAGTCATTATGAAAAGGTTGCCACAGGCTCCGGTTTTGTCGGTCGGTGTGGTGAAAATTCCCTCTGGCCAGAACCGGAACCGGAATCTGCGCCGGCAACGGAAACTGCGTCGGTACCATCTCTCATTTCTCTGGTGTATTTGAAAATGCCGTTAATCTAAATGGGGGTTTCGGTTCTGTCATTTTTTCTCAGTTCCTGGTAATTTATAGCTAAAATCTAGTCGCCAGAAAAACTTATTTTTCCAAAATAATAATAGGGCATTTTTCTTTTCGACGTCGAGATCGTTAGTCGGTAAATAATTGAGGAAAGGATATGGAAGGAATTTGGTCACTGTCTTTTGAAGAATCCCTTCCAGCATTCGTCAGGAGTGATATCGGGAAACCATATAAAACCGAAATCTTGATGATCAGACGGGGATCTGAAGACGCGTCCTGCCGAATGTCTTGCTCAAACCTTACGACTCACCCTCCATGAGCAATTTCAGATTTCTCTTGGTCGTTACGAAGTGACACGTATTCATGCCTCATCATTGTTTTACCATTTTTAGGTCTAACATTTAATGTAAGCGTCCATCAAAAATGATTAATACATGTTATTCCCATTTAGTTCTAAGATTACGCGCGAGTTTGTTTTTGTACTGGTCTAATGCCAATAGATGGGAATTAAAAGGAAGTAAAGAAATTGGGGAACTAAAAATTACTCGGTCATGTAGGCCTCCTCACTTGGCTTCCTCCTACAACATCTTCTATAACCCACTAATAGTTACTAGTGTTTAGGTCCCCTGTAACTTTCACATAAACCTGATCTATCATCATCTTCCTTATTTCCCCCAGCAGCGTTCTCTTCCTTTCTGATGTGCGTACTATGTTACCAGCTGGATTTCCACGAGGCTTGTCGCTCACTAGCCGCTATCTAATGAAGTGGGATGGAATATTTTCTGCTTACGTTTCTTGTTAATCTGAAATTCGTTGTTTTTTAACCCTAAATTTTGTAAAATCATGTAATTCTGGGAGATGAATACGGGAAATAGCTTAAAAACCGTGAAAAGTGCCACCGGAAACGACGATGGATGTACAGTACCTGTCTCTGCTATGTCGACGCTTGTACTGAATCATGTAAGAACTACCACACAGCCTTGGCCTAAGAAGACTGAAATAATTTTGAACATGCTGTACCATATTAAAGTTTACATATCGTAGTGGTTTAGAATTATCCTCAAATTAGCTACCACAGAAAATCTTGTACCCTTGGGCAGATCTACATTTCATTGTGATAAAATTAGCTGTCAATACATAGCCTTATACCGGCTATTCCGAATAGTTTGCAAGCTTCGTTGGTGTCACGCAATGGAATTAATGTTTTGAGTTATGTTTAATGTTTACAGATTTTTTTTAAAAAAAGAATAAAAACGTCGCCGTTTCGATTCCCTAATAAATTGGTGATTTATAGTGGCACGTATCCTGATCTTCACTTCTGTTAAAGCTACTTTGTTTGTGAAAATAGATGTAAATTCTCTGGTGATGGACTTTAAAGTGTAACTATAAATCCAACCCGCGGGACACTAGCAGAATGCGAGACAAATTAAAACTATGTCACCACTTATTTCAAACTGATAAATACGTCTGATTAGTCACAAAATTATTTTGACGATTCATACCAGTGATTGTTTTAGAATATTCAACAATAAAAG
The DNA here is from genome assembly GCA_031002005.1 of Vandiemenella viatica. Taxonomy (NCBI): domain Eukaryota; kingdom Metazoa; phylum Arthropoda; class Insecta; order Orthoptera; family Morabidae; genus Vandiemenella; species Vandiemenella viatica. Next base: position 255,141,177 of record JARYHS010013630.1, on the reverse strand, counting down.
CGAATTTCACTCATTTACGAACAAATAAATTCAAATTATACAGGTATAACGACAGTTATTATTCCATTTGATCCGTTCATGTCTCAGTTATTCATGATATTAATTTGAGTCAAAAAACATGTAGGAATGTACGAAATCAAGAAAATTTATGCATATTTTAGAAACAAAAAGCAAATGAGAATACTGTAAAGATGTTTCTAAACTTAACTGCTTTGCTATAAGTCGTATATGTTTTTACGTTAAGTAACTGTACTGTAGTCATGTTGTTCCAGTGTAGTAATTTAAACTAGTAAGAGCGTACCAAAATGATTTCTGCTCGTAAATAACTATTTGTTAAGGTTTAGAGAACGAATACATTTTAGGGACCGAGCGTGGTGGTGTAATGGCTAGCGTTCTGGCCTCGCATTCGGGAGGACGGCGGTTCGAATCCCCGTCCGGGCATCCAGATTTGGGTTTTCCATGGTTTCACAAATCACTCCAGGCAAATGCTGGGATGCTTCCTTCAAAATGCCATGGCCGAATTCCTTCCCATTCCTTGCCCCCTATCCTTTCCCGTCTCTAAAGACCTCGCTGTTAGAGGGACGTTAAGCAGATTTAAAAAAAAAAAAAAATAGGAATACATTCTCATAAAATAAAATTAATTGTTTAAAAAAACATAAAAACCGCCTTCAAAAAAAGCACTAAAAATTTTAAAATAACTTTATACCTTGCTTAGGAAAAAGTAAATCTAAATAGAAAACATTTTACATTACTTTCATTGAAATTTTGACATTAATTAGTTATTTTCGGAGTCGGTGCCAGCTGTCACATCGCGAAGATCTAATTACTGAACTTCTTTTTTGGCGTTAGAGGCGAAACGGGTAGTACGAACAAAAATTCCCAATATTTTACAGCATGTTGTGAGGCAGATTGTGTTACTGTGGGAGACATCTTAGGGAAACTAATTAATAGTATTTCAATCTGTGGCTTGGCCTTATTGGTCATCCAGGAATATCTCTGGAGCTACAGTGTCAGTTGGTAGGTTGCATCATGAAGTAAACGATTTACAGAGTATAATATCGGCGTATCATCTGTATGTTTCAGTTTTGTTGAAACATGTTTCTAGCATTAATTGTAGGTAAGCAGTAACATGATTTTTTAAGTATTATTGTTATTCCTTATTGTTTTTATCTTTTTGTTTTTTTCTTGCTTTCGCTGGCACCGACTCCAAAAATAAGTAATTAATGTCAAAATTTCAATGAAAGTAATGTAAAATGTGTCTATTTATATTTACTTTTTCCTAAGCAAGGTATAAAGTTATTTTAAAATTTTTAGTGCTTTTTTTTGAAGGCGGTTTTTATGTTTTTTTAAACAATTATTTTATTTTTAAATTTTTAGTGGTATTATACTTCGTTTAGTATTTTAAATAGGCCACAGCAGTTCCCATTTTGCGAACTTCCTGGTAGCTCAGAGATCAAAGCACTTGCTTTCAAAGAAGAATTATGTCTTTATATACCACAACCACTTCCAGAACGGGGTGAATTGGGCGTTCTGTTAAGGAATGTCAGGCTATGTTTCGATCTTATCATAACATCTGTTAAAACTGCTGCTCGATAACCGAAACATGTAACATCTGGGCATTAATACATACCACATACAGAAATCTCTCTGGAATATATCTATTTGCTCCAGCATCACACAAAAAATATAGATTTTTAATTGGTGAAAGCTTGGGATCAAAGTTGAAATCTGAAGTACATGTTGAGACATTACGACATTATTTTATAAATATTAAGTCATGACTTAAAAATGGCTTAATTGATTTTGACGGAATTTAAAACTGTGGATATTCTGTAAAGAACATTGGAAATTAAAAGGGGTGATGGTAAAGGGGAAGAGGGAGTGAGCTTTTGTATACCAAATGTAGACTGCCTTTTCTGATTGATTTAAAGTATACGTGTGTAAATTTCTATTGATATCAGATAAATCTGTAGGTATGTATAAAAAAAAAATTAAGCAACCTAATTTAAACAAAATTGTTCTGTATGTTTTAAAGTATATGCGTGCAAATTTCCTTCAGAATCGGAAAGAAACTGTAGATTAAATGATGGAAAGGAAGGAGCGGTGTTTGGACTCTCGAAACCAAATATAGACAATATATTTCTGTTTGTTTTGCAGTATACATGTGCATACTTCCTTCAAAACCAGAAAGAAAAGGTTGTTTTGTATAAAGAACAGTAATTAATGGGGTAGAAAGGGGGATAGGGTTTGCATTTTTGTGAAAGTTATGTGGACAGTATTTTTCTTTTTCTATTTGTTTTAAAGTATACACATGCGAAGTTCCACCGATTCGAATCAAAATGTGGGTTTTATATAAATATTAAGGGATGGGGAGCTAGGGTAGTTTTTTTATTTTTTGGTCAGAGATCTCATCCATAAAAAAATTACATATATATGTGCCAACTTTAATAAAGATCGGTCAAATGATGTCGACTGTAGCTTTCTAAAAGAAATTGACAAAAATTGAGGGGGTGGAAAAGGGGAGAGGGGTTCATTTTTTTCAAACCAAGAGTTGGCATCATTTTGCTCTTTGTTTTATAGTAAAAATTTGCTTAGTTCTGTCTAAACTGGATAAAAACTGAGGTTGTGTATGAAAATTAAGCAGTTTAATGGGGAGAGGGGGTGGTTTTTAGATCTTTCGATCAGACACCTTCTTCGTAAAAAAATTACATATAAGCATCAACTTTCATGGTAATCGGTCAAACGATTGCGACTGTAGCTTTTTATAAAGAACATTGAAAAAAGTTAATGGGGTTGAAGGAGGAAAGGGGTTAAGCATTGGCAAACCAAATATTGACAGGATTTTTCTCTTTGTTTTAAAGTATACATGGGCAAACTTCAATAAAAATCAGATAAGAAATGTAGATTTCCATAAAATTAAGGGGTGTAAAGGGAGACATGGGGTGGTTTATTTATTAATTTAATTTTTTTTGGTCAGAAACCTTCTCCATGAAAATTACATGTATATGCCAACCTTAATGGAGACCAGTTAAATGTGTCGACTAGCATTGTATAAAGAAAATTGGTAAAAATTTAGGGGGTGGATAGGGGGAGAGGGCTTCAGTTGTTTCAAACCAAAAGTTGACAGTATTTTTCTCTTTATTTTTTACTATACATGTCCAAAGTTTCATCGAAATCTGATAAAAAAATGTGGGTTTTAATAAAAATTTAGGGGTGTAAAGGGGAGAGGGTGGTTTTTTAATTATTTTTTGGTCAGTTACTCCATGAAAAATTACATGTATATGCCAACTTTGATGAAAATCGGTCAAACGGTGTTGAGTGTAGCTTTTTATGAAGAACATTGACAATAATTAAAGGGGTGGAAGAAGGGGGGGGGGAGTTGAACTTTGGAAGACTAAATATTGACAGGATTTTTCTCTTTGTTTTAAAGTATACATGGGCAAAGTTCAGTAAAAATCAGATAAGAAATGTAGGTTTCTATAAAATTAAGGGGTGTAAATGGGAGAGGGTGGTTTTTTATTTTGATTTTTTTGGTCGGAATCCTTCTCCATGAAAAACTACATGTAATTGCCAACTTTAATGGTGATCAGTTAAATGGTGTCGACTGTAGCTTTGAATAAAGAAAATTGGCAAAAATTAAGGGGGTGGATAGGGGGAGAGGGGTTCAATTTTTTTAAACCAAAAGTTGACAGTATTTTTCTCTTTATTTTTGGCTATATATGTCCAAAGTTTCATCGAGATCGAATAAAAAATGTGGATTTTTATAAAAATTAGGGGCGGAGGGGGTGTAGAAGGGGTGGTTTCTCAATGAAATTCATATGAGACCACTTTGGAGTATACCCTACATTTAATTGCCAACTTTAATGGAGATCAGTTAAATGGTGTCGACTGTAGCTTCGAATAAAGAAAATTGTCAAAAATTAAGGGCGTGGATAGGGGGAGAGGGGTTCAATTTTTTTAAAACCAAAAGTTGACAGTATTTTTGTCTTTATTTTTGGCTATATATGTCCAAAGTTTCATCGAGATCGAATAAAAAATGTGGATTTGTATAAAAATTAGGGGGCGGAGGGGGGTACAAGGGGTGATTTGTCAATGAAATTCATATGGGACCACTTTGGAGGTATACCCTATCCACTAAAAAAATTTCATTTAAATCGGTTCAAAATTGGCGAAGATATCGCTGAACATACATACAAATAAAGAAAAATGGCAAAAATCAAGGGGGTGGATAGGGGGAGAGGGGTTCAGTTTTTTTAAAACCAAAAGTTGACAGTATTTTTCTCTTGATTTTTGGCTATATATGTCCAAAGTTTCAACGAGATCGAATAAAAAATATGGATTTGTATAAAAATTATGGGGTTGAAGGAGGTTGATTGGGTGGTTTCTCAATGAAATACATATGGGACCACTTTGGAGGTATACCCTATCCACTAAAAAAATTTCATTTAAATCGGTTCAAAATTGTCGAAGATATGGCTGAACATACATACAAAAAAAAAAAAAAAAAAAAAATACAGACGAATTGAGAACCTCCTCCTTTTTTTGAAGTCGGTTAAAAATCATTCTGCAACAACGCAGGAAATTCTAAGAGCAGGATGTCTTCATTACTTACACAGCATATATCCTACAAACAGCATTTAGGCAACAGGTAGAGGGGAGCACAGGAACGCTTCCAGCCAGGTGGTAAGCAACTCCGAGACACTGCTGTACGCAAACAGTTAAAATACCCATCTTCTTTTATTATTGTCTATAAAATCGAGTATTAATTTCAATCCTTCCATTACTCTGAACTGATGTTATGCAAGGGTGCTTGAAGAATCGCCTCTGGCTAGTCGTGGCTTTCGAGAATTTGTAGCAATATATTTCAGTAAACCAGAAAAATATTTTATTTTGTTTAAAACATACTGGCAGTTTAGTAATTTCTTTCTTACAACACGTATAACGATGGAAAAAAATATTGACGCTCGAACAGAAAAAACATGCATGCCCGTTGTGTATCTTAACAAATAGGGACAAAACTTTCGTTTGTGCCACTTAGCTCCTCGTTTGCATAGTTTACAGATTAACTACAAAGTTAATGTATATGTACTACAAAGTCCAAGAGGAGACTAAAAATCATTGTAAAGGTTAGATTTATTGTCAATCACTGATTTTATATTTTCCATTACAGTTTATAATTGTTACTATCAATTATATGAGCAACTAAAGTCAATTCAAGCTTCAGCAAAAATTATATAAAAATCAAATTTGTTGTTAATGGTGGTTGATACTGTAGTCATAACCACGTAGATCAGAGGCGGAAGTTGGTTAAAACCATGACTCACCGTCCCTCAGCGGACAGTGATTCAGCAGGTATACCCGGTACCGCGACCACCCCTTACTCACTGTGTACCGCGCAGGCATATAGGCGGGGCAGAGCTACCACTATTCCAACGATGGTCGTTATTAAAACTTCAAATAAAACAGGAGTAACTGTCGGATGAGGGTCCGAGCACGTTTTCCGCTCAATTACCGATGAAATATGAGCCTTTTAATGCGGGGTGATATAATCACCCTCGACAGAAACACGGCCGGACGGCTAACTCAATTTCGGCAGTGTCTGGCGCCCGCTCATAATGCGCTGACCCAACCACCATCGTCCTTTGTTTTACTCTGCTCAAACATTACAATTGTCTAGATGGATGGTCAGGGTCCTGCAGTGTTATTTTTTTTTTTTGGAAACAAAATGTACGAAGTAATATCAGAACGCTATTTCACCCCTGCTCCCATCTGCCGACGATCTATGAAGATAAGCACGGAGTGTAGGGACGTTCCATAATTGGTCGGCGAGAACAAAGAGATTCTTTCAGACGACACCGCGGATCGACAGTATGTTGTTTGTATATTATTTATAGATTGTTCGAGGAAAGACAAATCTATGGGTCCACCAGCAAACGTAAAGAAAAAATGATGTTACAATGATACGAAGAGGAACCAATTAAAACTCCACCAAGTTGATGTAGTTTCCTCCTCAGTTTCTTACATCTGTTGTCCTGCTCGAATAATAATAATACGCAGTATTTCTTGAAACAAAGAAGGAAAGATTTTTCTTACTTGTCGTACCCCATCACTATCACAATGAGCCCTCCATTTCATGTAGAATAGAGAAGATTAAAAATACCACACTACAGCCAAAATACCTGCATCTATCCACATATTCTTCTGACATTAATCAACAATCCATAGTTTTTGTTGTAACCATAGAACTATTTTAAGTAAATGTGTTTAATTTCTAACTGTACAGTTGATAATCAGATACAATCAAACAAATAAATCGTTTTGCATTGTGAATTCATCGATGTAGACAAGAACAGCTGTTGGTCTTGTTGTTGTCAACTTCTAGATTAGCATAGTCAGTTTAGGTTGTTTCATGACATTCCTTTATCATTCAGTAAGTCGCTGAATCTGCTATGATATACGACCCATGGAGCATTTTTTATTTTATTTATTTTTTTGGGAAATGGCTACTAGCTTTAGCCTGTCTTTGGTCTTTAGATTAAACCTTTGGTTCTTGTTATATATTTATGGATTATATTGGACGCTTTCTTGCTTGGGAATGATAAGGTTGTCATCAGAGAAGTTATGTCGTTTATTTTTAATTTTTTTTTAACAATTAGTTGCTAATATCATCCATGGCGTCTAGTCGATATCCAATATTTATGGTAAGAACCGATAGATGGCGTTAAGGTGGCCCCAAATGAATTTCTTTGTTCCGGTTTCCACCAGCTTTTAATTTTATGTCCCCCCTCCTTTCCGTGAGATAGTATAATAAATCTTATATTTTGAACTAAGGAAAGTCCTTAAAAATTTGTTCATTAAATTTAAAGTGGCGTTGGGTAGATATAACTAAGATTTTAAGTCAGACCCTAAAATTCCAAACTGTGAAAACTACATCAAATTCTGTTATGTTGTTTTTTGCGTGATGCCATGACAAGCCGATTTGCAGATATGTTTCCGAAGGTAAAATAACTTTCCATCAACACTGTATACTGTCATTGCTTATAGTATTACGTCACTTCAGGTCCAGATATTTTAAAACCGTTTCACAACAGCAGGCTGTCTTCTCCTCGTACTTAGCGTGCTAAGTGAGTCGTATTGCTCTGACCACGCATTAGTTTTAGGAGCATCTCTCCCATCAGATTATAAAAGACCAGGTTTTTTATTTTTTGTATTTTTAATGCTTCTACGCGTACCTGACTTGTCTTTTTCTAATCCTTAGATTTTTATATAACTAATATGTTTTATATTACGCTGTAATTTCTTTGTTCCACAAAGTATAAGTTCTTTCTAACGCATCTGGAACGACGAATGTAGACTCGCCTTTAGGTTTTATATTTTATTTGCGTTCACCTGAAAAGCGATATACTTATACCTCGTGTTGATTTTTTAATGTCGCTTTCCTTATGGACTGTAAGTGATTACTCCATCGATAATTTTCAAATATATTTTTATTTACAGTACCGATACATTGAATAACTTCTGTGAAGCTTGACACAACTTTCACATCAGTTTTTGTTACTGTGCACACAGCCGATCATACTTCTATCACAATTTTTAATCATCTTGATTGTAATCGAATCTTTTTCGTCTGTTTCGTCTTCTCGTGGTTTCTCTTTACTCATTTCTGGTTAATCGGTATCGGCCCTCGAATCTCTTTCCCAATTGGTACATTTCCTTTCTTACAATTCATTATTAATTATCTTAATACCTTTCGTCACTAACGATACATTTGAAGTCATATTAATTTTTTCGCGTCCTTCATCAAGTAGAACCCTTAAAAAAATTTCCCTCTGCTCACCATTTAACCCTAATATTGTGAAATTGCAATATTTGAAGTTATATGGATTGTAGGCTGGTGGGAATTTTAATATCGACCCTTGAAACGCGGTCAACAGCTATTTACGTAAACTGGTTATCGTGGTATTTAATTTCATTATATACTTCAAAGCCTGCAGAATTCTAACGGCTGTTTTAGATCAGCATCATCTGCAGTTTTTTGTATTGGTTCTTATTTTAAAGAAAATAATTTGTGTATACTATCAGCCTCAATTTTGAGACTTTATCTCGAGAACCACACGAGATTTAGAAAAAAAATTAATCCTTACTTTCTATTTGTCGTCTCGAGTTACATAAGAATACAACATCAAATTGTGGTGCCACGGATATCGTAGAGTCCCATATTACTGAAATATTACATCAACCCGACGTTATAAACCACTAGGACGTACACCGTCCTACTCCTGTTTATTTCCATTGAGGGTAGAAATCGGCAGGTAGTGAGTGTTGTCAGAATAAACTCCGTGGCTTACGGCCGTGTGTTGCGGTGCTGCAGCTACAGCTGTCGGCAGGCGCGTCCGGCGATACGCTGTCCGGACCATGTTTTATACCTGATATAAACAAGCTGGCGCCACGGCTACTCTACCTGGAGAATCAATATATCTCTGACCAACAGAGAAATATCAGATTTGTTAATGAACTGAAACTTAAGTAATAATTTGAGATGTTCAGGGACTGGATTGCTATTGTGTCGAAACAACAGTAGACATCTTCGAAAAACCGTATTATTTGAATGAACTTTCCTTTGAACAAAACGAGAAATGAGTGTGAGAAACCATACCAAGTAAACGAAACGATTGTATCGGATAAATAGATGAAATTATAAATACACAATGCATATCTTTAAGAGAATTATCTACAGAAGATATAGAGAATGATATGTGGTACGTTTCACTCAGTTTGTGAAAATGTAAGCGTATGAATCAGTTACTATAAAGTTAATCTTATATACCTCCAAGATTCACTACGAGACTATTAAATGATTTTGTGTAGTAAATCTTCTCGCGGACAGGAGGGTTTAAAGAAGATAGCAAATATAAATGCCTAGAAGTTGGTACCTTTACAATTGCGGTAAGTCAATGAAGATCAGTAAAGAAAAAGATTGTTTTGTCTTCTGAACGCTTAATACAATGCAACGTATAAAATTAATATCCAAATGCTTTAGCACTGTAATAAAAAGGAAAAAAGATTAATAAGTTACTTATAATTGTTTGAGTGTAGCCGCTGCGATAATAATACGGTTTAACCTGAGGAATTACCGACTAACCTAATACGTCGGTGCTCACGGCTCCGCAGTAAACGCCATCAACTGTCAGCTATCACCGGCTAATAATGACTGTTCGGGTAGGGTCACGTTTTTGTTTTTGTTTTTTTTACCCGGCTGCAAAATGTGGCTATGTTTATTGAAAATATGGGTATATATTTCATTGTTGGCTTCTGTCGGCTAAAACGTATAAGGACTTTTAGTATATTTGTGTCGGATTCCTCCTCTTGACACTATAAGCTCCGTGATTTTACCACTATTTCAGTATGGCACACAACATATTACAAAATTGAGCTATGCGGACTCTTTTTCGCAGGTATATTTTATAATATCTTAAATATATACATGGTAATCTCTTGTTTAACGACAACGAGGCTTGATCAGAGCGATTTCGCACTGCTACTTGCCATTTGGGAGGACCGGGGTCAAACACGGTTCGGCCATCCTGTCTGAGGATTTCCGTGATTTCCTCAGTCACTCTACGCGAATGCTGGGATGGTTCCCTGCTAGGCCACGGCCGATATTCCATCCCCTTTTCCTCCCCGTAGTGTAGTAGGCTGAAAAGGATTTCTGTGATCCTTCAGCAGCCAGCCTCCCAGCCTTCAGCTGGGAGGAATGAAATAGTAAAAAAAAAGTTTTATAGAAGTTTGTGATGATTTCAACTTTAACTATTAAATGTCCCTTTAAACAATGAGGATAGTCATGTATTATAGGTTCAAGAACCTATCAATTATTAGAAAGAAAATAATTTAAAAAATATTAAAAGTTAAAATGAAAATGAAGAACACTGTTGAGAGAGACTCAAAAGAAGAAAACAATTGCTTCAACAGCAATGATTTTAATGGCTGTAAATGATGTTAAATAAATGTTACCTTTATTAAGTTTCAACAATAATACCTATAACTATTTCATTGTGTGGTTATCATTTCAATATTTTAAGGAGAATTGCTGCGGGTACTTGCTAAAAATCTGTATACACACAAAAGAGCCAAAGAAACTGGTACACCTGCTAGGGCCGGCGTTTTGGGGGGGGGGGGGGGGCGTAAGCGGCCTCAAAAAAAAAAAAAAAGAGGTCACCCGTTTTACCCTGGGCCCGAAATTCCTAGCGCCGGCCCTGTACCTGCCTAATATGGTGTAGGGCCCCCGCGAGCACACAGAAGTGCCGCAATACGCCTTGACATCGACTCGACTAATGTCTGAAGTAGTGCTGGAGAGAACTGACACCATGCACCCTGCAGGGCTGTCCATAAATCCTTAAGAGTGCGAGGGAGTGGAGATCTTTTCCGAACGGCACGTTGCAATGCATCCCAGATTTGCTCAATAATGTTCATGTCTGGGCAGTTTGTTTTCCAGCGGAGGTGTTTAAACTCACAACAGCGTTCCTGGATCCACTCTGTAGCATTTCTGGACGTGTGGGGCGTCACATTGTCCTGCTGGAATTACCCAAGTCCTCCGGAATGCATAATGAACATGAATGGATGCAGCTGATCAGCCAGGATGCGTACGTTCGTGTCGCCTATCAGAGTCGTACCTAGACGTATCAGGGGTCTCATGTCACTCCAACTGCACACGCCCCATACCATTACAGAGCCTCCACCAGCTAGCACAGTCACCTACTGACATGCAGGGTCCATGAATTCATGAGCTTGTCTCCATACCCGTACACGTCCATCCACTCGATACAATTGGAAACGAGACTCTTCAGACCAGGCAACATGTTTCCAATCATAAACAGTCCAATTTCGGTACTGACGGGCCCAGGTGAGACGTAAAGCTTTGTGTCGTGCACTCAGCAAGGGTACAGGAGTGGGCTATCGACTTCGAAAGCCCGTATCGATGATGTTTCGTTGAGTGGTTCGTACGCTGACGCTTGTTGATGGCCCAGCATCGAAATCCGCAGAAATTTGTGAAAGGGTTGCACTTCTGTCATGTAAAATGATTATCTTCAGTCATCGTTGGTCCAGTTTTTGCAGGATCTTATTTGGGCCGCAGCGATGTCGGAGATTTGATGTTTTACCGTATTCCCGATATTTACGGTGCACTCGTGAAATGGTCGTACGGGAAAATCCCCACCTCATCGCTACCTCGGAGACGCTGTGTCCCAACTCTCGTGCGCCGACTATAACACTACGTTCAAACTCACTTAAATCGTGTTAACCTGCCATTGCAGCAGCAGTAGCCGATCTAACGCCTGCGTCAGACACCTGTTGTCATATATAGGCGTTGCGCAGCACCGTACTCTGAGTGTTTACATATCTCTTGTGTTTGCATACGCATGCATATACCAGTTTCTATGGCTCTACAGTGTGTTATCAATATGATGTACTTTAATTTGCAGATATAATGAAAATCTCCACTTAATTGACCTATAATGTGTAAAGAATAATTTATTATGCGAATCGAATATCCTCCCGTAACATTTTTAAAGTGTCTTAAATCTAATTGCTTTAGGTATTACTTGTATAACATAATGGAGGTCATGTTCATACAATCACTACATCTATCATCAATTTAAATCACTGATTTTTTGTTTACTAAATTTTTATGAAGAAAGTGTAGAAGTCTATAAAGAAAAATGAAACTATCAACACTAAGCTGAGCAATAAAAGTAATTTTTTATATAACACAATAATTTTTATGGTGATTTTTGTAGTATCAATCAGCAGGAAGTATCGAAGGCAGATTTCTATCATGTTAAGAATTTGAATGTTCTACTTCTTTTGAGAATTATGATTTAATTGCACTATGTATGATTCTGCTAAGTTTCTCAGTGTTTATTATGGGATTTCGCTCTGAACCTAGGAAGATACTCGAAATAAAACCAAAAGAAATGTTACTTTTCTTTCTTTGACATTGGTTTGTGCTCTTCAAATTAAATGTATTCACAATGTTCATACGATAATTCGGGTACTGAATTTATGATAACAAAGTTGTGGAATTTAATGGTGATGTAGAAAAAGTAAAAGATATGACTTTTCAAAGAGCCATAAGGTAACATCTTCTGAAAGAAAACTTATTATGTCTAAGTATAGATGGAAAACGACTATGTGGTTCACGCATAGTGAATGGTGAAATGCATCTGGCAGTGTTCCAAATGCTGTCTCAGCCGCACATTCGTTCCTAATAGTTCTTATTAGATTGAGTTATTTATATTTTGCGTAACCATTTCGTTACTTCATCAGTTTGATTAAAAGAGAAACGCGAAAAACACTTAAAAAGAAGCTCGATGAACTATCCGAAATATGAGGTCAGACGCATTTGTTCACTAAGACGTCGACAAAATGTACAGAATCGACAAAAAAAGAGAGAAAAAATATTGTAAACTGAACTCTGGAGTAACAGAATTATAAATATCCGTTGCTTACAGTTCAAACATCTGTGCAACGGATAAAATGTTAATAAATTGATTTAAGGCATATACGAGAAGTTATGAAGTGTCTGAGCTAATGAGTTAAGTAACAGTTGTTTTCATTTACATATCTTTAACAAGCAACTGCAGAAAATGGCCAAAAACCAACTGATTCCGTGTCGGCGGTAAGGGGATTGTGAAAATATAAAATGCCGTTTAAAGAAAATTAATTGACAGAACACGTTGAATTCTGACGTTCGTTATTGCTACATGTGTACCAACAGCACAAAAATTCATTGACAGCAAAGAAATAACTGTGCCACGTCGCCCGGTGCCTCGAATGTATATGGGACTACAGTGAACATACGAAGTGACTCTGACGTTGGCATAGGTGCTCCGAAGGTATTGGAATATCTCTGAAACTGAGCGAAATATGGCGACGTGCAATACGACTTGCTTTTCGGATGAGGAGATTGGAGTTAATATATAAGGAATTTCATTTCCAGCGTCTGGTACGGATCTGTTGACTTGTTCAGTCTGAGCATTAGTTTAAACATGAAGGATATGAAGTGGTCGTCTGCTAATATGGGCTATTACACTATTCTGAGTTTCGGGTGGAAACAGTGTAACAGTTTTCACAATGAATAATTTTGCATACACACCGTGATAAAGCGATACGGAAACATCTAGTTCGCCTAGTTTTACATTTGTTCCATCTTCCAAATTCATCTTAATTTGGTGGTGGAACAGAACATTTCAGAAATGCCCTTTTGATTTGTGACTTCACTGTCTCCCGCAGTCTGTATTAAGCTTGCAAATGACTTATTCGCAGCCGGGTCACGTCTCTACGGTCTGCGGCGTTGACCTCGGCGTGATTGGAACGCCACGGAGCAATATCGTACTGGTCAGCTCAGCACCCGCTGATTTACTGCTCCTCGCTGTCTACAGGCTGTTCCTCAGACTACATCGTATTTCATAATATGGTTTCTGGACAACTTTATGCTCAGCGGGATCATAATCTCTTCAACCTTTGATCGCGAACTCACTAGATCATATTAATCGTGTTTCAAATAAATCTCACAAAGGGAATTAAGAACGATTTATTCGCTCCGTAAACCCTCTGATCGGCAGTCTAGTACTACACTACTTTATATGAACACTGTTATCGTCTTTCTATGGATGTAACTTAAGTAATCCTTACAAAATGTTTAAATACAGGGTATGTTCTTGCTTAAAAACCACTCAACGTATAAGAAAATTGGACAGTGTCTGGAAGATAAAAACATCTCATGCGCTGTCATACATCCCGTGCGTCGACGTGGGAAGATGGAGAGCTTCTTTGAGGGCGCTTAAAGGATTGCGTCAGCCAAAGATTCAAAGTATTTCGGTTGGTTCATAGTATGGTAAGCACTGCATCACTTTTTGACAAGTTAGTGGAGAAGGTTCGCCAGAGATGTCACGTAGATTGATCAAGAAACGAAAAGTAAAATCTGGATTTCTACAAAATAAAGAATTCTTATATGCGTGCATGGAATCTAAAGCATACACACGTACAAAATTCAAGCGGTGCACGTTGACATGAAGATTCTTGTGTTTACTGCAGGCCATTCAGAAATAATTGACATAAACTTCAGTTGAACAAACAACTGCCATTATGACATTTAATCTCTTTGTCATTCACTATAACTGTATGTTCTTTTCACAGACATAATTTTCTGAAGTAGTTTTTACTAACGAGTAATGTTCTAATGCAAACTCTTCTGTAATAAAACAATATTGTCTTTATGATTTTCTAGTATTTCCCTTTTCAATAGATCGTATTAAATGGCAATGTTACCGACATTGGTACATGTAGTATAAGTGGTTAATTATTAAAATTTATTTAATTCGTTATTTTATTAAGATAATTTGTATTCAAAAATGAATTGCACATTACAATTACAGAGGCATGTGATGAAACAAAATGATTGATTCTATATATATAAAGTAGCTACAACGTCAGTGTATAATATCATGATCAGTTCTTTATAAGTGCAAATAACATTTGGTTTAACCATTTATGCCTAAACACATTTGTTTTTCATGAAGCTTGTTACGCTATCAATTTGAACAATTAAACAACACCTCAACTTGTGCGTAATTACGCTCCTGCATTATTATGTAAATTAATTGAATGAGCACAGCAATTGGAAGCACACGCAATACAAAATGAACCTGCAAGCTGTCTTGAATTACCGATTGACGTCACTGAAATGCAGGTTACTGGAACTATCTACTCAAAAATTATAATGAAAATCTTTATATAAAAGCTGAAAATGCAGGTTATATTATATCTTTAAACGAGTTCTAACGATTTAAATGAAATTTCATATTTAGATAACTTTAAAAAAAAAAAAAAAAGTCTACCTAAATAGGTGTCTACCCTGTAAAAACGCGATTTTACATGGAAAAAAATTTAGCAATTCTTGTATTTTGTACCATGGAAACGACGCTCATACCATCTCGTAAACGTTTCAGGTACCAGTAAGCTGGGCTGACGTTAGTTAAGTTCTCTTTGATTACAGCAAGGAACTCTTATAACTTTAAACGAATAATTTTTGTACACTTGCTAACCCATGCGAGTAGTATCGTGGTCAGCCACCCAATAGTAATATAATAATGTGTAAATAAGTAAATGCAAGGTATTTTATTTTGAACACTAGTAATTAATATCACTTTTACTGTAAAAAGTCGTTTTCATAAAATACTACATGTTTAACTGTAAATCATTAAAAAAGTAGATGTTTAAAAATATTGGTTTTGTCAGATATCCTTTCTTCAATCTTCTTTACCATACAAAACTTCTTTGAAAACAGTATCAGCAGTTATAATGTGATCATCGTTGACTTTTTGACCGTATGTGTCTTTAAAACAAAACGAAAACTAATGAAGCTACAAACTCGTGAAAACCCGCGTACAGGTGTCAATACGAAAAAACGGGTTGTAATAAACGCAATCCTGCCGTTTGAAGCGTCTGTCCTTGTGCTTTATGAATGTTCATAACGAACGTTACTTATTTTGGGGATTGGTTTCCTATTATTTGGAAGGGCACGGTTGGTCAGAAGATATGAGGTTGCTGCGAGGTATGAGCATAGTTTTATCGGAGTGAAAGAGTTTAGCACTGATGATGTATTCGTCTAAGTGAATTACCACAAATTGTGCTCCATTAATTAAACCCTGATTAGCATTAAGATTTGTATTCAACGTAATACTAACATTTTGCTTTAAAAGCAATTTATGATGTGGTAAACCAGATAATCTCGAAAATGGCTTTAGCGATTCGGATGAAATTTAATGTGTTCATAACGTTTTGCTTTTCAAGTTAATACCACGATTTTACAACAACAAAAAAGAGGATCAGTTCTTGTCTTTGGTTTCTCGGAAAGGGCTCTAGCCTCCTCTCGTAGAAGTTTTAGGTATCAGTAAGCCTAATGATCTTAGTTAAGCTTCTCTTTGGCTAGAACAATGAACTATACACCTCAAAAGCCTAGGAAGCCTTCAAGCCTTTTACTTTAATCAAACTTTACTCAAATTCTTGTATATTGAACAGAAATCGAATGATGTTGAGCGAAGATCGGTCATCCTGGTACTACGAATTATCAGCGCAGAAATGAAAGTCATTAAGTGAATAATCTATCGAAATCTCAATACAGTCAACACTTTTTAGACTTCATTGAAATGGAAAGCAAACATAGATGACTTTATGCTAGGCATTAGTTTTCATGGCCATAATTTGGGTTATCCCGGCGAACATTTCACGATTTCTGATGCCAAAATGCTAAACTTTGAGTCTACTTCGTCTCGCGTGGATGCTTGTTCGCGGAATTCGTGAACCCACTGGTCGATGTACCTGGCTATCTGGAGAGACTTCATTTGTCTCCCAAATCAGAATACCGTCTCCACCTCTCGCTTCTGTGATTCGTGTCTGACGTTTTGCATCAATCGTAGTCCGCTGACTTATCTATCAATTTTATTAACACCATCAAATAGAACACCAAGAACGATGCACACTGAACATGACACTTTTAAAAAAGTTCTCTATGCCGAGAAGATATTAGGGCACTAACTTATACACTACTTTTATAGAAGTCTTACTGTTATTCTTCCAATATCTATGAAATTGTCAAACTACCATTCATTTTATTAAGTCTGTTTCACTCATAAAGAAATAATTAGATGTGTGATGATTTCCTTTTCAGTTTATGTATATTACCTGTTTATTCTTCATGTTCTTTTTATCGCATTATTACGTCGCCTCTTTTGTGGATTTCACTTTATACCTATTGACGGTGACGATGTTTATGATATTGCTTTAACTATACTGTCCTCATCCATTCGATTTGTGTGATCATTCTGTTTAGTTTTTCTATATTGCCCTGTTGTTGAATGGACTTTAAGCAACATAAGTTTTGTTCTTATTAGAAAACTCTCATGACTTACTTAGTTAAAAGTAACTACAAACGTGAATGTGTTTTGAACAATAGGATTGCAGTAATAAATTTCTCCTTTTTCAATATTTCTTCTTCAATTATTTTCCAATAATGTATTTCTCCATGTCTAAACTAAGGAAAACGGGGGGTATTTGATCTTCTTAGCCTTTGCTACGCTGTTTTTAGACACTTCGTCAGTGTTCCCATTGTTTCTAAAAACAATGTGTTATTGAAATTCATTTTACATCTAATATTCATTTACATCCAATTAATTGTTAATCGCTCTCTGCATTGTTTTTAGTGGAATTACGGACTAATTTCGTGGTCAAGAAATTAATTCGTAAAATGAGAGAGAAATTCAAATTTCGGCCGTTATTTAGAAGTATTCTGTGAGTTTTGATTCAGATCATGTTTTGAATGGATTTGCGCTAGAGTACTAACTTCACTGCCTTATTTGTTAAATTCGATATGCAGCCCCTTCCTTGTCTTTGCTATCTACTATATGAAAATAATTAACAATACTACAAAATCTATTTTCTCGTCGGTAACTGACTTGGCGTTCTATTATCAACTAGTAAAATACGATTTCTTGTATTCTATTTTCAAGGATCTTTTAGCGCTGATTACAATTTACACTAAGCAGACGCCACGATGCTTATAGTAAAAAACCTTGGTAACATGTTAGTTGTGGCTGAGTGTCTGGTTACACATGATTGACAGACACTCGGTGAAGCGGGACTGTGTCGTGGCTGGTTACCTGGCCTCGCTTGTCCTGGTGGCTACCAGAGGAAGGCTCGCAGCCGCGGTGGTTGACTGATGGCCCTCCCGACGGCCCATAACTCAACCTGCTGTCGATACGCCGGCGCAAACAAGCCGTGAGCGCAAACAGCGCCCCGCCATCCTCCTTACGTAATTCCCCCCTCAACCGTGCTCCCTGGGACAACGCAACTAGCTAAACAAGTTCTGCTCTCCAAGTGATAAGTTACCGCGCAGTAAACTGACACATCTTACCAAATTGCAGTACCACCCCGTCCTTAATCTGATTTTCAGATTATAATGTCAATGCCTTTCATAGTTTATCAGTCTTAATAGAAACCAGAGTATTAAAATTATGGGAGTGGTATCAGTATCGATGTTTTACTAACAAGCTGAATGATCAAGAGGTTCAATAATTGAATGTGTGCGAATCGAGGAGTCCAATGTTCGATTGCCAGTATTACGCCAAACTTTGCTTCTGGAAAGGTTTGATTGCCCAATGTAGACTATTCTAATACGCTCCATTATTTGCATTCCACCTTAAATGTCAGACTCTTTATCCTGCGGTGTTACCAATTAGCTTAGTGCACGACGGAGAGTTTTAAACTCTGTGAATAAGGCTTTAAAACCAATTTGACTTCACCGAAAAAAATGATCCTGCTTACCCCTTTCATAGGCATGTATTTTACCAAAAGTTTTAGCGAGAGAGTATGACCGAAATTTATATTGAACGCCATTGCACATAGTGATGCGATGCTAATGCAGGTAACGAGATATTACGTATCACAAATTGCGGTAAGTAGAAAGCCATTATTTAAGTCGCAGAATAAAATGGATTCAAGTTTACAAATATATGAAATTCAAATTGATGTGTATTAAGACAAACATTAATGCCGAACAGAAAATTTTAAAATAAATTTTGGATTATTAAAGAAAGTGTTGGTAAGAAGATTAAATTATTCAGTTTTGCAATGTAAGAGTCCTTCACTAAATTCAAACTCAACGAATTAAATGTTACGGCTTCTTTTATAATCACAGACTGAATGGTGTAAATAACCTTCCTCACGTGTACAGTGGTTATAATTGGAGCCGGTGATAAGAATTCTTCTAGTGACCCTAATCTAACAGCAACATAAACATACTTATAGGTATATGCAAGGAACTATTTCATATTTTATAATAATGATATATTCCCTAGTGAAGTGAAAGGCTCCTCTCAAACAGACATTCTAATCAGAATACAATAACATTGTCATGCATGCTAATTCTGCGACACAAGAATATGGAAAATATGCATTAGCAATAACAGAAAAAGAATTCCTTCGTTTTTACCTCAGATTTTAAAAACTTATGCAACATATATTTTAAATTTTACATTTCTTACAGTAGTAGTACTAGTTAAATTCTTCTTACTGATCTGATTTCGATGCTTCAGATCAATTCGATTTTACATCTACATAAGTATGAAGAAATTGGTCACCATTCTCTAAGCACTGGGAACTGAAGTACATTCGCACTTTTCGGTTTTTATCTTGAATTCATTTTTCAAATCAACACCATCAACAATTACTGAGTACTAATCACTTAATCCGAAGACTGAAGTTGTAAGGCGACACCAACAATTTTAATTCCTTTGCGATGGAGCGCACGCTCCGGTGGCCACTTCCCTACACATCCATTTCCCCCTTTTCCTGTACCCACCTATTTTTGTGCTCTACAAATTTAAATTCTTTCAACGTATTTGGAAAATTATTCATCAATTCTCCCTGATCCCTCTACCTACGAAAGAAAATCTTCCTACACACTTGAAACTGAAATCGAGTGCCTGCTTGTGGTCATGGTCATCTTTCCCTTCCAGGCATTAACTTACTTTTAATTCTTACACCAACATATTTCCACACCTCATCACCAATACACGCCAGTTCCATTCCAGTATGAAGCACACATTTATGCCTCACTTAGCATTAATATTAGCTATTTACATTGCGATTGCAAGAACTTCATCGACTCCGTTGAATTTACGAAAAAGTGCTACAGTCATGAATTAATCGTACATGCTGCTCGAAAAAAATAAACCTACTCCGCCTAGCTTACTTCTTCACATCGACAACAACCGAACCGGATGCTACAAACATTAATACGCAACCATGTTGGTGCACTGACATCAACGCCACAGATGAATGGATGTCAGAGCACATAGTATAGATTATACAAATGAAATGTGAATGAAATAAAATTTAAGTTAAGGTGAAGGTGTTTATTTCAACTATTTTTTTTATAATTGTTGATTAAAAAGCGAATACATGAAAAGCAAAATTACTCAGAAATGAAAATATGACTTCGATGAGGATAATATTTAAACCAGATATTAAGTTTACAACCAATAGGGAAACGATGAGTAAATATTTCAACCGCCAATACTTCTCGAATACAGCATCAAACCAATTCACTGCAATGCTGCCCGCGAGTGGCTTACCCCTTATAATATCAAACTATAATTCCGAATTAATCCTAATTAATTACTGTTCAACATGAACTGAAATGCTAAACAATTTTTTTTGATAAATCCAGTTTGTTCTGAAATAATTTAAAAGTTTTTAAACAGGATGTTTACGAATTGTGTTTCACATTAATACCCATTGAGATATCCAACATTCAGTTTACTTTTATCGAAAAAAACATTGCATTTGGACTCTAAAACTTAAATAAACTTTTCATTCTTAATACCTTCAGTACTCTGTGGACAGAAATTGTAAGATTGGAATTGCAGTGAGTTTATTAAACAAAAAATTGAGCTTCTTATTGAAACTAAATGTGGAAAAACGTTTTCAAATCAATGCTTGTAATTTACTGGTTATATCGAATGTCACTGCAAATAAAATATCCCGTAAGTAGAGGGAACAAGAACTTCACATGTAGATTCACACTTTTCCATCTGAAATTATGCTAAATACGGTTAACGATCCATCTCATTGATAAGCACAAAGCTGCAATTAATATATATGCCAGCACCAATGTTAAAAACTAATTGTAATTGAAAAAAGGAGATGTATGTTGGCAAGATAATAAGCTATAAATTTAGAAAGATGTTATTAAGAAAACCATTATCACTTTTTTGTTACATTTCTCAAGGTCGCCTGGAATAGAGACGTTTTGTGGCAAGTCTAATGAATGAATCTTCTGCGACGAAGAAGGGATAAGGCGCTGGTAACAGTAATCACAATAGATAGATCGGAATGTTAGAATACCACGTGAAATGCAATCCGAGGTTAGGTTGTAATTATTTTTATTAGAAATGAAACAAAATAATCTAAACTTAGTAGCACAGAAATATAAGATAATTAAATCCTTTAGTTCATATGTACTTAGCTCTATTGTAGGGTCTGTGCAATTAATTGTGCGGAACTATATAAGGTTTCCATTTATTTTTGGTCCTGTTAGTTTCACCAATTTATGGAGCTGAAGGGTAAGACAGTATTTGCGGAATGTACCATGTGTTTCATGCGCTAGTTTCCTTAAACAGAAATGCACACTGATTTAAGATTCGGTTTGCCTCGGTGGGAACGTTTATACTCTCGTATGCGTGATGATGAGACCTTACGTTGTTTTCCATAAGAGCTGATATTGCTTATGCGAATTATAAAATTCAACGTTTTTAGGGGAAGCACTCTACACCGAAATATTATAGTGTGTACAAATATACTGCCTCATAAAAAACTGAAGCACCCAAAAGTGAAGGTAGAAATGAAATGAAATTTCACGGGTACAGTGGGTATATAATGTTATCTCAATTATTACAAAATCGAGTCAAATTTATAAAGAACTTAAGAACTTGGCAATATGAGCCCACTTATCAATAAGACGTTGCACTCCCTCTGTTCTAGACTGAGAATGGTGTCGTAAAGCCATTGTATCCTCTCCGGAGACAAGTTGGTCCACAGCTTTTGTAACTGGTCGTTTATGTCCTGGAGACTGACTCCGGGATGGTGTTGACATCCGAGCTGGTCCCACCCCACACATGTTCAATCGGAAAAAGATCTGGGAATCTTGCTGGCCGCGGGATTCCTCAACTTCACGTAGACAGTTCGTAGACACATGTGCTGTATGTGGACGATCATTGTCTTGTTGAACAATGTCACTACGGTTCTGTCGCATGAGAAGTAACACATGGGGACGCAGCATGTGTGTAACATGACGTTGTGGCGCTAGAGATTCCTCAATAACTACCAGCCGTGAGGTGAAGTTATAACCCATGGCTCCCCAAACCATGACGCAGGCGACACTCCAAAACATTTGAACAATGGGGCCTCTAGCCAGGTTGCCGTGACACTCGCCGGCGATTGTCATGCGAGGTAGTGAAGTACCATGATTCATTCCAGGAACACAATCCGATGCACATTCATTGTGTTCAGCGATTCTGCATGGCTTTATGACACCCCTTCCCAACTGAATCAGTGCATGCATCAAGGTCAGTAGGAGGGTGCTTCGTCAGCTGTACTCATAAGTGGACTCGTACAGCCAATTTATATATACAGGGTAGGTTTCAAAAGTAATGAGCGTACCTTGCCGCGCGCTCCACTTGCTAGCGGCGGTGGTGGGGGATGTTGGCTTCACAACGTAATGGAGCTCAGCTTCCCCCAAGCATTCGAAGCGGTAGGATTGTCCTTGACGGGAACCCCTGTGCGGTAGTACGTGACACGGCGTCACGGGAATGTTCATTAGTGCAATGGTACGCGATCAAGATATGCTTCCGGCTGGGCAAGTCTCCTTCCGAAACGTTCGAAATGCTTCAACGACCCAGAGACAAAAAACGCCAAAAGCTCTGAGTGGCACAACCTCAAACTCAACCCTGTCCCAAAAAAGCGCGGATGAACAAATCGAAGACGAAGACCATGCTCATCACCTCTTTCGGAGTGAAGGGGATCGTCCACTACGAGTTTGTCCCACCTGGAGTGACCGTGAATGCTGCTTACTACTTGGAAGTCCCGAAAAGAATCTTCGCCGCCAAGCGAAGGGACATCATGGACAGCTGGAAGCTTCACCACGATAACGCCTTCATCGTGAGCGCCTGCCTGGCCCGGGTGTACGTTCTGGTGGTCCACCAGCCTCCCTACAGTCCGGACTTGTCGCCTCCTGACTTCTTCTTGTTTCCGCGCTTAAAATCGGTGCTGAAAGGAAAACGCTTCCACTCGATCGAGGACATCCAAGCAAATGTCAAGGCAGCCCATGCAGCCATCCCGGAACACGCCTATTTGGACGCCTTCGAGTCATGGAAAAGCCGCCTACAAAAGGCACAATTGGTGAAGCATTATTTCGTTTGGTCCTCCTGTTATAGGTGGTCCACTGTTCTTATCAGGCAGTTTATGGAAATTCTGACGAGAGATTTGTTAAGAAAATACATGGGAAGTGCTTCAGAATATCTATCAGATTACCTGAACACGTTTTTGTCAACATAGCTGACATACGTATGGTTTTCCACATCTCAGTGGCACTTTACCATCCTTTCTTACTTCTTGACCATGTTTGTCAAATCGAAACTCATTACCTCGCTGCGAACACAGAAAAGGCTGCGTTTGGCGAAGAGGTCAAGTTCTGAATGCAGTTTCGTTATCGTCGACATCGATTACCGGCTCCTGTTCCTGCAGACAATACAAAGTTTCTAAACGAGCACAGTACAATTTGAATAGAGTCTTTAAAGAGAATTGTTTGGCGACACGAAAACTTGACGCTGGGACCGTGCAGCTCGCCTAACGCTGTTAACGGTAAACGCCTTAGCGTGAAGTTGCAGCGTGCAGGTAGCGATAATTAGCTGCTCGGGAGCAGATTAACCCCGGAGCTGTACAGCGCTGTTGATGCTGGCGGAGACGCCCTTCATTAGGACGGCAGCTGGCTATTGTGAGCGCAGGACAATGGAGGGGATTGCCGGCTGGCTGCCTGCGCACTGCGACCTGCCGTCGTCTTCTTTCTCCCTGAGGGCGTCTTTTCGCGGCTGGCCCCGATTCCTGCGAGGCAGATCCTCACTACTGTCCGGCGCAACTGGAGCTCGAACAGTTCCACTCGCCGGCGCTTCAACATATCAGATTCCAGTAGCTGGATTGCATCCTCAAACTCCACGCCGGAAAGCTAACAGAATCGCCGTCGTAACAAAACCAATCCGAAGAGGAAGCTGCAATGACTTACTGTAAATTTTAGAATAAGCGTAAAGTGTTTCCGAGTGGTAATCTACGGAGTTGAGACATGGAAATAAAAGTGTCTAACATCCAATGAATATATAAGAACGAAGCCTTTCTCGCCGTTGAGAACGTATGAAATGCTCTCGGGTGACTACCCGAGTCAAGAATGCGTTGTCACACGATATTTCGGAAACTAAATTCATTGTCGCCATCTTAAGATAGTTGCTATTTCGTATTCGAATAAAAATATTATAGCTTACCCTCGTTCAGATCCTATCTGAATAATTATCTTTGATTCAATATTCCCTTAGGAAAAAAGAAAGTAATCAGCAATAGCAGGTTCATAATTTATGTTAAATGGAGCCAACTAAGTAGTTTCTACCAGCTCATTCCTTCTAGGACATTCAATGCTGATTAAAGAGCGCAAGGTATGCGGGCTCTGAATAAATTTAAAATGTGGACAAGAGGAAACGCGATGTCGTAACACTTTCCTAATTTTATTAAACCACTGGCGAGAATTCAAGAATGTTCGAAACTGTAACAGATGTGAAAATCTGTGGCACTAAAATCTGAGCGTTAAAATATTTTATTTTTAAAATGTGTTGTAAATTACAGTGAAATTATTGTAATTTATTTGTTTTTTGTGTATTCTTCACCTTAAAACATTTCCCTACAACGTAAGTGCTAAATTTCAAATTACATTTTATCATCCAGACACGATAGCCATCACCAACTGATAAGAAAAAACAGAAAAAAAAAATCAACTTTGGAAATAACCGGAAGCAGCTTTAAAATTAATTATGAAGCTGCGTATAACTATCTAAATCTCAGGAAACATGTTCGTGAACACTGCTTTATCCATTAAAATTATTAATAGTCGACTCTGTTTCAAAGTAATCGTAACAGATATAATTACCTACAAAACAAATTTACTTACACTAATGCTCGCCATTTTCATTTATAAAGAATCTACTGCAGCTCAAACTTTTCTCAGTGACTTGGAAACTTGATTTACCGTGAACTTA
This sequence comes from Vandiemenella viatica, assembly GCA_031002005.1. Classification (NCBI taxonomy): domain Eukaryota; kingdom Metazoa; phylum Arthropoda; class Insecta; order Orthoptera; family Morabidae; genus Vandiemenella; species Vandiemenella viatica. Next base: position 255,116,266 of record JARYHS010013630.1, on the reverse strand, counting down.
TAGCCTATGCTATTGATCTGCTAACAGCATATGCATTTTGGCAATGCTACTTATTTCAGTTTCGTTGTATCGTGCATATGGGTTTTCTGTTAACCATGGTGTTTGACTGGTGGTTTTGGGTTCTTACAATTTTATCCTATAAAGGACAAGTACGGTTTTAACCCCATCTTCACGAATAGCGATGTCAATCATCACAGTTCCTCTAAAAGTTCTAATATGGTTTTTTGTCTCTCGTAAATTAATACTTCGATACTGCTATATCTGTCCAAAATTGCAGACTAAAAACATTTGTATATTTCTGAAACTTATGTCTGTGTTTTACGTGAGCACACCAATTTTCTTCAGTTAATTAAAAGCTTCACAATAGCATAACGTTTCCCATATATGAGGGTGAGTCAAATGAAAACCTTAAATATTTTTTTAAATATTATTTATTGTGCAGAAGTGGTACAAAGCTGTATCACTTTTCAACATAATCTCCCCCACGCTCAATGCAAGTCCTCCAGCGCTTACAAAGTGCATAAATTCCTTTAGAAAAAAATTCTTTTGGTAGTCCGCGCAACCACTCATGCACCGCGTGGTACCTCTTCATCAGAACGGAACTTCTTTCCTCCCATTGCTTCTTTGAGTGGTCCAAACATATGGAAATCACTTGGGGCAAGGTCTGGTGAGTATGGTGGATGAGGAAGACACTCAAAATGCAGGTCTGTGATTGTTGCAACTGTTGTACGGGCAGTGTGGGGCCTTGCATTGTCATGTTGCAAAAGGACACCTGATGACAGCAATCCACGTCGCTTTGATTTGATTGCAGGCCGAAGATGATTTTTTAGGAGATCTGTGTATGATGCACTGGTGACAGTGGTCCCTCTAGGCATGTAATGCTCCAAAATGACGCCTTTTTCGTCCCAAAAGAGAGTCAGCATAACCTTCCCTGCTGATGGTTCTGTTCGAAACTTCTTTGGTTTTGGTGATGAGGAATGGCGCCATTCCTTGCTCGCTCTCTTCGTTTCCGGTTGGTGGAAGTGAACCCAGGTTTCGTCCCCAGTAACGATTCTTGCAAGGAAGCCATCACCTTCTCGTTCAAAGCGCCGAAGAAGTTCTTCACAAGCATCAACACGTCGTTCTCTCATTTCAGGAGTCAGCTGCCGTGGCACCCATCTTGCAGACACTTTGTGAAACTGGAGCACATCATGCACAATGTGGTGTGCTGAACCATGACTAATCTTTAAACATGCTGCAATGTCATTCAGTGTCACTCGGCGGTTTTCCATCACTATGGCTTCAACTGCTGCAATGTTCTGTGGAGTCACAACTCGTTGTGCCTGACCTGGACGAGGAGCATCTTCCACTGAAGTCACACCATTTGCGAACTTCCTACTCCATTCGTAGACTTGCTGCTGTGACAAACATGCATCACCGTACTGAACCTTCATTCTTCGATGAATTTCAATAGGTTTCACACCTTCACTACTCAAAAACCGAATAACAGAACGCTGTTCTTCCCTGGTGCAAGTCTCAAGTGGGGCAGCCATCTTTATACTGATACTGCGACGGTATTTGTGCATCTGCACTATGCTGCCACCTACAGGCCATTCTGCACGCTGCTTGTAGCACGCTTACCAACTTACAGGATAACGGCGCGAAATTTCGATTTTTTATACAAATTTAAGGTTTTCATTTACTTACCCTCGTATATAGAACAGCGATATAGTCCCGGGATGTGCATTCTATATCTTAAAATTTTATACTGAGTGGAATCATTTTACCACATCATTTCATCGCAAAGAAATTGCTGCATCTATTACCTTATCGTTATACTGTACTCTGACTATATTTTGTTTGATAAGGAGCTCTAAACTAAACATCATTGTCTAGTTTCCACCATGCTTTGTCTCGAGAACATTAGGGACTACGACAACCCTAGGAGGGGGTTTTGAACCGCCACAAGTACTTCTCCAGAGTCTCTGTTCCAGGGGCCTTTTATCTCCGTAATTGGTGCGTGAGCTCCAAAGGAAGTGGGCCAAGTTTGACGACAGCCATCTTAGCGTCAAGTGGCCACTGTTATCTTAGTAATTGGCGAGAGGAGCCGGCGGCAACCAAACCCTCTCCTCACAACTGGCTTTCTGCTATCTCTAATTAACAAATTCGAACCGTCCTCTTTATTGTCAGCACATACATTCAACGACAATCTTTCCAAAAGGTAAATTTGGGACCTCTGTAACATTGGACGTAAGAAATTTTTTAAGTATAGGCCTATTTGGAATGGTCTCTGAGGTATATGAAGCAATAGATAAATGATTATAAGATATTTCTCCCTGTATTCTCTTAACATTCTTCATCACAAATGCCACTCACGAAATCAACATTGTGAAACCGCTTATTCTAAACAGTTGTCGTTAACGTAATACGCTCAACAGTTGTTTATCTTTGAAAAAACATTTACTCAAACATCAATTTGTTGTCTAACCACCATTCTTTTTTAAAAAAATCTTCCTTCTCTGATGACTTGAAACACCCACCGATGCTATTCTGAATAAATAGACTACCTATACTTAGTAGTCAGATATAGATAGGTAAAATATCAAACATTTTAACTTTTTTGCGACAGTTGTATCAGGTATAGTGGAAAAAAAATCTAAAATATAAATATGTGCTTGCACATAGAGGACAAAGATAAATAATTCAACCAATTATCGAGTATGTGGCTATGCGACTGTTACTGCAAAATGATTCCTGGAAAATCGGCAGAAAATCATTTTAACAACAAAATTTTTGCTGCAAAGAGAATTGCGAAAAAAAAAGTTTTATGGTTTAACAAGACTTGATATATTAATCAAAGTCCACTCGGTTATTTTTGTATTAATTTTATTGAAATAGGCTTTATACTGATAATTCATAGACTGATTTAACTTTTGAGTAAAACGTTGTAATGTTTCACTTTTTCTCCGAAAACATTTAACGATGAAAATCTTTGAGATGAAGAGTGCAGTCATTACAAACTACTTATCAGTGTCGATTGAAGGCAGTAGATTTTAGAAATAAATTGCCAGGTGCTATGAATTTAGGACGGGGTACATAAACCTTTTAATAGATTGCCTTGCGAGGAGACACGTTCTTTTAAATATGGAAGAATCCTTCAACGCAGTAAAATCTAACAAAGATGTTTTCGGCGATTGGCAGGGTCAGAAATTGTAAATTAGATCTCGATTTTGTATATCTAGCAAAGGACATATCATTATTGGTAGCAACGACTGTACCACCGAAATTCGCTCAGGAGCACATTTTTTTCCCTGTTACCTGTTTTCATGGTCGAGTCGGAAAAGCGCCGCCAATTGGTCAAATGTTCTCAAGCCAATCATGAGACCTGATTCATGCTCGTGGTAACAGATTTTGTTCTGTTACATTTTTCCAATCGGAGGAGCAATTTTCCCGCGTTTTCGCACGATTGGCAGAAATCTCTCCCTCCATCAAAACACCAGAGGGAGCTGGGAGGTTATTACATCACAGACATTATGTCTCCATCTTCGATTGCGACAAGTACTTGGCAGTTGAGACTTGTCACAGCAGCCATCGGGAGCACGAGGAGAAGCCGGAATGGAGGTGCCCCGCTACTTCTGTTTATCGTGGAGGGAGTCCGGCCTCCTGCCGAGACGATCTTTGCCCAACGCCACACCCCGAGGCAGCTGCAGTATGACTCCGCTATCAAACCATTACTGAAGTCGTCGGAAACAAAAAAATCGCATAAACTCAGCATTTTCGGTGAAAACTGGCCTATATCTCGGGTTCTCATTTAATTCAAAGAGACTGTGTGATGTAGCTCTAACTTCATTCAAATTAATAAAATCATTTGCTTCGATTTTTAAAGTTCTAATAAAACCCCTGAGATGTGATTTATTAAAATTCATAGTGATTCATTTATAATTCCATCAAAGAAAACAATTTAATTTACAATATGTACCATATAGAGCTATGAAACCTTCTTAATATAGATATGAACTATAATTGCAATTGGAAAATAACTTACCACTCCATGCTTTTCTATTTCAATGCAAACATATCTTCCAATGTCGCTGCAATATTTCAATGCCACTACATAAAAGGATTTCTCATGTGTGTAACAGCACACACGAAATCTCTATCTCACTTGAGTTGGGCGCTAGACAGGCACTTCAGGTTTAGAAGGAGGTGTAAGTCTGAGTGCGTGTGTGAGGGAGAGGGGAAGAGAGAGGAAAGGGAGCGCCTAAAATGTACACTCATCAATGACAGTCATGGCAACGAGAGAATTATGATAGCTTGCGCAGTTCCAATGAAACAATTTTATATGAGCTCCCCCCAGTTGATTCCGAAGGTTACCAAATATACACCCGCGATAATAGCTCTTTTAAAGTAAATCTAGAAACATTAAAATCACAGAAGATAATCATTTTCCTGGCAGAAAGAACAGCTTGGTTTTCTAGGATGGGGAATACTGGTGGCGAGTCTTGACGTCTCTTTGTACTGTCTTCAGAGAGGGCTAGATTTCTCCCAGACACTTGCGTCCTCAATGCTCAACTATATCCGCACGCATACACCGCAATTTACATAAATGTGTGGACGGTAGAGTGTATCGTTCACCAAAATTAATCTCGATTGTGTGCATTCCAATTTCTAACAGTTCAAAGGAAGAAAGGGTTCATATTGACCTTATTCTCCTCATCTTATCAGCCTGTCGTTGAGATCCTAGTACGTTGGTGGAGAATTGTTTCACTGCAATCGTAAATAACAGAAATTTGCGTCTCACAGAATAAAATTCATGCACAAATTACGTCTTGTGTCTAATTACCCAAGTACCGTATATATTCTGTGACACTACCGTAAGGACTGTGGCAAGCAGTGACAAATCGCCCTACCTTTTTCTACACATTCTCAATACTATTAATCAATCCTCCACAAGGATCTCTTGCAGCAAAACAATACATTACCTGAGGACTCACATGGCTGTCACTTCTTTTAAGGATATATTATAATTATTCCATGTTTGACATATGTATCGCAGTCCAGAATTAGCTTTTCAAATGATCGATGTTATATGCTGATACCATTTCATGTTTATTTATAATGTTTCACATAGGTGCCTAAACATTCACCATTTCCTAGAACTGAAGGGCTTACGTTGTACTAATGTTCAAGCGATGTCATGTTATTCGTTATATGCTTTACGTTGCTCTTATTACAATTTCTTTCAAGGATATCACCTTCAGTACTCTCTCTCTCTCTCATTTAATATCCATGCCACTTTTACATTCGTCCTGTAATTAAGGTGCATCCTCCTCTTGTTTTAATACCATATCCTCAAGAACATCCTTTTCAAACAGCTACTACTTTCACAACTATTTAATTACAGCATTGTTCTTTAATTTCACTTTAAAGGTAAGCATCATTCGCTTTCAGCACCTATAACAAAGATTCAGTGCAGAATGTTGTAAATTTCGTCATCTTGAATACATGTGGCTCTCGCATTGACGAACGATTTGATTTTTCTGGCTAGGCCAACTCCTGGATTGACCCTCGTATTTGATTTTGTATAAGTCAGTTTCTGAATCTTAAAATTCACATATATACAGGGCTCGCTGTGACGACAAGTATGTACCGTCGTTTTATAACTCATTTAATTATTTTTTACAGATCTGTTATGTTGGTGCGATGAGTACATAGTGATTCACAGACACTAAGCAGCCCAAATACTGTGCTTACAATGAACTTTTACATTTCATTCTATCGCCGAGAATACTGTAGGTGGCTTAATCATTTACTTTATTCTATTTCATAGTGAATTTGGCTTTTTGTCTTAAATAGCTGAAGAACAGACAGAAAATTTTAGTTCTCAAATTTAAAAAAAATGTTTGAACCTCGGTTCTATATGTGGCATATTGTGCCATATACTGTTTGTTGGCGATTAAAGAGGGACAAGTAAGTGGTTTGTGTGTAGTTGAGGCATCAAAATGTTAGGAGCAGTTCACTTTTTATTTCAGTTAAGTTAATAGTGTGAAAAATATAGCAAATGCTCTTAATCAGAATCCTTAGAGGCTGGGACTGAAACACAGATGAAGCCCAACAGTTTTATTCCAAGCAACTGCAGAATTTCATAGGCTCTCCTTTTTTCATTAACTATTTGCAGGGAATAACGCGTCTTGGCAATATCGTTAACATTTTTTATTCATATCTATTTAATCCAGTATAGCCAAAATAAATATTACACTACGAAAACCACGTTACGGACAATAAAACTTTATTTCAGTATGTTTTACTTTAAACTTTTCGATTATTAGTTGTTGATAGATAAATCAATCTGTTTTTAGGTTATTAGATGAAGAAAGAAAACACCAATGCAAATTATGTTTTTAATTAATGAATTGTTTTTAGTTCGTCATTTGTTGATAAATAACGCCAATGTAACTTTTTTATTAATTGATTAGTTGTTTATATATAAATCCAATACATCTGTTATGGGCCTACAAAAAGTTGAATTTTATCTATAATAGCAGATACATTCCTACATGTATCGCCACACAATGCTGCAATAATGCAAATGCTATATATCATTTATATCTCTGCTGTATTAAATTAAAATTGACCGATTGACTATTAGTTATGCGTATGTTGGAGTTTTTTTTGCGTTTAACAGGTTACCATTTCTAGCGCTTACTTCGGCAAGAAACGTTCAATACGTCGGATGGCTTGATATCTTTCTGTTCTGAGCCAATAGCTTTATTTCAGCATAAGCGCTACAACCTATAACGTCATTTATTTGCTCGAATTTTCATTGTTTCTTTACAGATCTTCCCTAACACTAATTCGCCAACCTAATGCATTAAATAATCGGCGTATCCTATAATGTGTACCACTATCTTTCTTTCTTTTTATCAGACCCTTCGGAAACGCTTTGGCCTACCTCATTTTTCTGAAGATTGTAATCTCTCAATTCATATTCAGTTTTTAATTCTTCAATTTTTCTTCTGTCTTTTATTTGAGAAGTTCAAGCTGCACTTTCAAAAAACAACTGTGTTTGAAGCGTGCAGTCTCAGAAAGTTCTTTCTCAATCCCAATGTCTGAAACTAAAAGATTACTTCTGATTTTTAAGGAGGCTCTTTTCGTTTTGGTCATCAGTTTACAATTTTATTTCTTGAAGACAAGAATTATGTACTTTTTCCAATATACCAGAAGGTATTTGCGTATTTAGTCTTGTACTGGTCTCCTAACGAGCTACTCTTCCGTGTAGACTGCAACTTCTAAAAGGGACTAACGGTTTATTCAGCATGATCAGCGATCTGTGGTTGCTAACTGAACTTAGACAATGTTGGAAGGCAGGCAATTACGACATATGTAGTGCTTAGTGTCACCCAGAAGTATTGGTAGTGTTCGGAGCGAATGTGTCGTGGCTGTTAGCTTTGGGTCGCAGGGCACTGCCCGTGTACAGTAGCAGCATGGCCCCTGCCTGCAGACAATGGTTGCCCGCATTGTGCGCGGCCTGTCGCCGGCTGGCCGCCGTGATGGATGATAGGACACGCCAACCTCTCAGCGCCAAGTCACCACACAGCCAGCCTCGGCAGACAGGATTACCAACTACTGGACGTAGAATCGTACAATCTGAAATGGTCACACCAAAACTATTAATGTTGCAGGCACGTCTTCGTCTAGATGAAACTGACGTTCAAGAACACGACTAAATTTGTAACCTACTTTACGTAGGCTTTGAGAAATTCTATGTCAGTAATAATGATTTCCTTTTAACACTGTAATGTTTCTTATCACTAAACAGAATGAAATATAATGACGTATACCCGCTAGTGTGGCTCAGCACGCTGAGGCGCCGCACTCTGGACTGGGGAAGTACAACGGGGCGAACACGAGCTCAGGCACCCGTGTGCCTGCCCATCTGACTGCGCTACTTATGCGGTTCTTTCCAACCATCAAGTCGAAAGTCAGGGCGGCCTCCAGTCTCCTCGTCATAAATACACACTTACAGTCAGAACATACTTACACGTCTCGCAGGCGGATTATAACACTTCATTAGTAGTTAGTACGACCTGGTAGTAGGAATATAATGCTTGGCATCAGCTAGGGCATGTGGTCGTAAAATCAAAGCTCCAAATCGACCATACCAGTTATGAGTAAAACTAATGAAAAGAATTTGATAATATAACGAAAAAGGTGGTAAAGAAGATGTATAATGATGTAAATAATGTTGTAAACTAACCTCTGCATTTTAACACATGATCGAAATCCATACGAGAAATTAAAATATCGGATTACATTTCTCAACTTCTCTTAAATTTTTCTAAATATGGAAGTTACTGATTGCAATAAGGGAAGGACTTAAAACATAACCAAATCTTTTTTTTCTTAAGGCTTTACGCTTCGTCGACGTCGAGGCCGTTAGAGTCTGAAGGAACTGGGGACAAGGAACGGAAGGAATTCGGCCATGGACTTTTGAAGAAAGCATCCCGGCATTCGCCTGGATAGATTTGGGGAAACTAAATCTGGATGCCCTGACGGGGATTCGAACAGGCGTCCTCCCGAATGCCCAAATATAATTGAGACCTGGAAGATTGAGCGATAACGCATGGGCCTGGTATGTGGCAGGACAGGGGACACTGATTTCGTTTTCAAATTGTTTCGCAATATTCCCCCAGGCAAATTTCGGAATAGTTTCTTAAAACATCCACGACTTCTTGTGTTTCTACTCTTCAAAAACACTCGTATCTCTAATTATAAAAAGAAAAAAAAAGTCTTACACCTGTACACGCTAGTAAAACTTGTGGAAATATATTTTTGACGTGAAAAATGATACCTTTCGCGACTCAGATCCGCAGGTGGCTCGACCCAGCGAGAATTGAACCGTGAAGGCTGAGGGGAGGGTTTGGACGGCAGCCGTCTCCCAAGACGAATAAGCGGCGCAGCGGTGGTTTCCCAACTTGTGCCTGCCGGGAGGGCGCGGTGTGCCTGCGATTACCAGCCTCCCGGGACGCCCGGCGACAGCTATCGTTATCACAACCTACGCTGAGCACTGAGGTGCTCACAACACAAGCAGAGCTGAGGCCGCCTTTTCTTAGACCAGATCCAACTTTCAGTATGGTACGCTAAGGGAGCGTCCATAAACCACGTAGCTCCATTCCACCCACGTAGCCCAACGTAGCTTTTGCCTCTATCCCCTCCCCCCATGTTCCACGTATCCTTGTTTCCCTATTGATTCCAGAGGACATTTTGTACTTTTTTTTCTTGTCAGACTTACGTACGGAGATAGCTAAATGACGGAAATAAATATTCACATGCTGTTTTTTGTTCTCTAACTCATTTTAATTGTGACAAATAATATGAATGAAAAGCTACTCGCGCTTGCTTAGAAGCCCCCCACCCTCGCCCCCACGTACCCCAGCGTAGCTTTCCAGCCAACCCCTCCACCCCACCCCCCCACAAGATCAGCCACGTAGTGTATGGAAACTCCCTAATTGCTTATGGTATTGTGTGCCGAGCAACAGTGTTTGATCTCGCTGGATAAATAATGTTTGTTCAGCTCACACACCTGTATTCTTTGCTTCTGTTACTCCTGTTACTATTGATTTAATAAGATTCTATTCCGACAGTTGGCTGCAATGTTGTTGTTTTTTTTTATTATTATTTAGAATTACGCTTCCTTGTTATTGTTCGGTACCTGCAGGGGAAATAAAATGTTGTTGCTATCACACAGCTGTTTGTCCTGTCTCACCTCTAGCTCTTAAGAGGAATAGTTTTCAGACTTCAAGTGTCTTATTTGTTTCGTTGATTTATCAGCCGGCCGCCGATATACTACCCAGTCTCGCCCAAGCGTGACGTTCCCGATCACCTGGATTACTGTTGCGGAGTTTGGGATCCGTGTCGCAAGGGCCTGATTGACTCAGTGGAGAGCCGCTCGATTCGTGACTGGTTGCTGCAGCCCTTATGAAAGCGTCACGGAACTGATACATAGATTGGGCTGGGTTCGTTTGGAAGACAGACGACATCACTTTCGTTTGAATTTATTGGAGAATATGCGGAATTCTATGACCTACGACAGTGATAACTTCTTCCGCCAACCTATTTGGGTCGCAATTACCGGAGGGATAACATTCGAGAAACAAGATGCCGTACTGATGCTTTTATGGATTCTTTCTTTCCTCGTGCTATTCGGGATTGGAATGCGCAGAATTAAGATTAGTGCTTAGCACCCTCTGTCACCCATAATGTAGTGAATTGCAGAATGTGGATGCAGATGTAGCAAAAACATCCACAAAATGGCATGTCTTTACAAAATTATATATTTTTTCTAGCATTAAATATTATTCTGTGCAAATTTTAACAAGCCTTAAATATGTTTCTTCGATATTTATTGGACACAGTTTTGAAAGAAAAGAAAATTTTGTAAATTCAATAATTTGGCTGTGCCCCACTATCGATCAGCCTGGTCTTCGATTTTGTACATAGACATTACAAAAGACGTGTTACACAAATTTCCACGGTGTCTCAAATACCTATCCAAAAATGTTAACCAGCTCTCGTACTATAACGACCATAGCTTGAATTTAAACCATAAATATTAAAGATACTTACATCTAACTTATTTTGTATGTTACTAGTAAACCCAAAAGCTATTGTTTTGAGGTTATTTGACACATATTAAGATTGTTTTACTCAAAACGCTATTAATTCAGAATGGATTGATTCCTAATAAATCAATACAAATATACTTACAATAATTTTGGAACGGAACGATTGCATGACAACCATCAGTCTGAGCGTGGTGGGTGGATACACTCTGGACTCGTATTCTGGAGGACGCGGGTTAGAACCCCGTCCTGTCAACCAGTTTTGGGTTTCTATGGAATCCCCAAATCATTCTAGGAATGCGGGAATGGTTCTTTCAGTCAAAGGGGAAACCATGTAAAACCCATCTCTGGATGGTCAGATCAGGATTCGAACTCGCTTCCTTCCGAATGTGAGGTCAGAGCGTTACCTCAGATCCATCATGTTTAGTAGCTGGTTTTCAGCGTATTTATTCTCCAGTCTAACGGTTAGTTCTAATATCAAATTTCCGCCAGCCAATGGTTGCGAGAGATTTTGCTTCAGGTGTTAGTACCCTACAGGTATATTCCACAATTCGGCGTACGTCACGAGAAAGCGTTATTGAAAACTCGCAGAAGGCCATCAGTCAGTAGGTGACGTTTTATTGGAGGCAGTATCGTCCTCAACGTCTGAATAAATCACACAGTACACGGCGATAAACGCTTCCTGCTTCGCTTCTCATAAATCAGCCTCTGGAACCTCGTGTAATCAGTTGTAAACTTCGCGAACAACGCACGGATAGAGGCAGCAGTAAATCCGCAAAGAAAGTACGAAAAATCCTTTCTGGCCTTCGTTATGCAGTCGGCTATTAAATTCTGTGAGATATATTACTTCTCATAAATCCGGAAGAATTAATATTCGCCAGCATATAGACTGCACGGCTATATTTACAGCTTGTTGGTTTTAAACGTATCTAATCTGAAGGACAAGATAAATTAAAAAGTTTGCCGTTGACAAATTTTTCTTAAATCAGGCTATTATTTGTGGCACAGTTGACACGCATTTTAATTTCGCATTTAAACTACATCTTCTACGACAAGTTAATTGAAAATGTCAGTCAGTGGAGACGTAATTAAAGCTGATATCACAATAGAGTTGTGAACGACAAAACTCATATTTAAT